>VURO01049714.1:17556-38983 GCA_015108175.1 Pelvicachromis taeniatus | reverse complement strand
CCCTACTTTCCCCCCCCCCCCCCCCCCCCCCAAACAAACAAAACTTACATACAATAGTTAAACATTGTTTTTTCACAAAAAATAAAAACAATCAGTGGATTCTTAGAGGGAAGGTAGAAATGTTTTTCTACTTTTTCATTCTTTACATGGAACGACCCCACGCGAGGGCCTGTAAAGGCGTGTTCACATGAAGTCAAAGTCACAATATTTAACCCTCAAAATGCGGCTGAAGCTTCAGCCTAATATATCAGTGCTTCTCACAGACATCTTTATCCTGACACACACAGACTGTCAATGAAAGATTTCAGTGCACAGGAAGAAAAGAAAAAGAAAATATGTTTCCGATATTTCACATTGAAAGGTGATCAGACCTCAGTTAAAAATGATTAGCATGTTACGTATACGTTCATTAAAAAAGCTTTTCTGGTCATTGCTCACACCCTCATCTCCCTGTGGATACTCTGCTTGTGAAGGAATTTTGGTTTCAGATCTAACGATGCAAATAGATGATGTGAACTGTTTAATGTGCATGTGTATGCAGATGACAACACATTTTTAGTTTTTGCTGGTGTATCGCCGTAAATTGCCAAATTATTTCAGATTGCATAGAATTGTTAACTTGAAGTAAGTCTGAGATTAAATGTTAAATGCAATTTTATCACCTGGTCCAGGTTCCCATCCGAACAAGAAGACTATAAGTTCATTGCACACACTCACGCCAACGTCTCCAACCACTATTGTCACTATTGTGACTGTCTCATTAGGCAGCTAGGCTAGTAGTAAAATAACTACCCAGAAAACAGTTAGCTTAGCAGAAACAAACAGATAGCCAGCCCCCATCATATAGTTTTGGAGGCGCTCTAAAAGCAGTAACCTCATATTTAGCAATTTACCTTGAACAGTCGCAGTCTACCTGACGTTCTGTTTCACCTTTCAGGACTGAAAATGGGGACTAACAGGAGTCAATGGAAGGTACCCACAAGTACAGACATACAAATTTATGCATGTGTGTCGCTGTGGGGAGGATGGCAGGAATATTGATTTCGCTGTCTTCATTAGCATGTACCTGTGGGGCTAACGTCTCTATGGGGTTCTGGCGAGACAAGCCAGCACTCCACTTCTCTCCCTGTGGTGAAATACTGGCTTGCTACTTCCCTCCTGCGCCGCCTGACACTTTGGACTGAGAGCGAGACCAAAATAGAAACAGTAAAGACAGAACCGGAGACCAAAGAGGAACAGACACGGTCCTGGCATCTATGGCAACCGCGCTTCAAAAGAAATAAAGCACAATCTAAAACGTCTAGAGCCATTTACACTTTTTATTGCTCCATAATTTATTGCACTTCCATTACTTGTGGTGTCGACATGAAATATTTCTGAGTTTCTTCTGTTGTAAAGTAGCTTTAATTACATTAACTTCCAACTTCTAATTTAGCCAGCTCTGTCACTGAACCTCAGTTAAAAAGGGGAAAAAAACAAAACAATCATGTTAAGTACAAGGCGGTAATCCCTCCATTAGCGCTCCTCAAGACAGCCCTTTGATTTAAGAGCTTATAGCAGCGTCCAGGAATTTAAATCAGCTTCAACTATGACAGTTTGTTCCCCACAGAAACAATTTATACATATTAAACTTGTGTATTTATTTATGCTGCCTTTATCTCTGTGTAACCATGTGTCTAAAGCCTGCAGCATTATCACCTTGTTAGTGCGGTCTAAAGCATACATTATATAAATGAGCTGATGGTTTTTCTTGCTTTCATGGAACATTTATTTCTTTGCCAGTTTTGACCTCCGTTTTGTCTGAACGGCTTTAACAAAAAGCTGCCCTGGTTTTCGTTTTTTATATTTTTATGCCATCACCGTGACTCCGGGGATGTCAGGGGGCGGATGGTTAGCACAGTAAGTCACTCAGTTCAACACTTCAGTCCAAACGGGAATGTTTTAACAACTATTTGAGCGCTTGCCTTGACATTTTTGTCCGGACGTGCATTGTTCCCAGAGGATGGAGCGGACTCACGTTGGTGATCCATCCAGAGCCACCATTAGGTTGACATTTCAGGTTTTGAGGGAAATATCCTTCCAGCTACCAGATTGGAGTGCCCTGGTGGAGTCAGAAATAAAATGTTCATTTTAATGACAAATGCATTTAAATGATCATCGCTCTCCGAGCTGCACTTACAGTGTTTATTGGTAATTAACAAATGACCTACCAATTATCAACCTGTTGATCACTGCGGTCATGTAAGCACACTGACAACATCATTTCGTTCAGCTTCCCCGGGCCTGTGCTGTTGCTTAGCGATGCTCTTTATTGTAAGTGGTTTTTATTCCTTTCGCAACCATTTAAATAATAGATTTTTATTTCTGTGTCATGCTAACATTTGGCAGATCCCACTTGGGAAAACACAGCTATATTGTACATTAAACATTAAACATGTAAACAGTGTGTATAGAATGCTTTTAATGCTTTGTTTTAAGCCTAAATTTCCAATAAATTGTGCATGAGGTAGCAGAGTAAAGACTATAAATGTTGCATATAAAACTTGTTTGTGTGTCACGCAGAGAGAATGAACAGAAATGTTTTACTTGCTTGATCGATACATATCCTAATAAATAAAGACTACCGTTGTCATGGTAAATATTCATAAATGTCCACCTATGTCACTGCAGAGTCCTGCAAAAACATTGTGAATATGTATTTAACTGACAGCAAATAGATTTGCCCCTGTTCATTGTTCATTAATGCAAATATCGAATCAGCCAATCGGATGACCTGTTCAAGCATGGGGAAGAAAGGTGATCTGAGTGACTTTGAACCTGGCATGGTTGCTGATGCCAGATGGCCTGAGCTGAGTTTTCCACAAAGTGCTGATTTGTCTGCACAACCATGTGAGAGAATGATCTGAAAAGAGAAAACATCCAGTGAGAGGCATTTCTCTGGTGAAAAATCCCTTGCTGATGATACCAGAAGGTAGTCCAAGGTATGCAGAAGAGCCTCTCTGTATGCACAACATGTTAAACCTTAAAGCAGATGGGCGTCAGCAGCAGAAGAACATACTGGGTGTGACTTCCTTCAGTGAAAAACAAACTGTTGCCTGGTCTATGAAGCCTTGATTTCTGATTCAAAATTTGGATATCAGGAACTTAAACAACATATAAGCACGGATCCATTCTGACTCCCATCATCCATGTAGGATGATGGTGGTGGAGCCGATGTTTTATTGGTGCAGTTTGAGCCCTTTAGTACCAGATGAGCATTATTGTTGCTGAACATGTTGATCTCTTTATGACCACAGTATACCCATCCTCTGACAGATGCCTTTGGCAGGATGACACACCATGTCACAAAACTCAAATCATCTCAGAATCTTTTCTTGAACGTGAAAACGAGTTCACCGTACTCACGTCTTCCACAGTCACCAGATCCGGATCCAGTGAAGCAGCTTTGCGATGCAATGTAATTAGAGATTCATATGATGGATGTGCAGCTGACAAATCAGCTGTTACTGTGTGACGCTATCATGTCAACATAGACCAAAATCTCTAAGTAAACTTTTCAGCACCTTGTTTAATCTCCTGGAGAATTAAAGCAGTTGAAAGCAAGAGAGAGCTTAATCCAGTACAAGCACAAAAATAGCCAGCAAATGCAGGTAAGTCTGTAAATACAATCAATTTGCATTTTGACATTTTTGATTAATAACTAGGAAATGTTTTTCCACTGTAATATCCCCAGTGATGAAAACATAGGGTACGTGACATTTTAATTTTCTTTTTTCTAATCTAACTCAAAAGGTCAGATGAGGAGATTGTAAACTAAATTTGAGGGCGACAACCTATTTCATACAGGCCAAGCAGACACAGCTGGATCCGAGTGACACTAATTATGCCTTATGAAGTAAAAGTCACTTTCACAGTGCTCTAATTTGTCAGGAATTAATACTCATTTGTTTGGTTTTCCAGTTCTGCCCAGAACTCATTACAGAGACACAAAAACTCCTGTAATGTAAGACTAAGTCAAATACATTACATATTAGTGACTATATTGTTCTTACACTGAACATTTAAGGCAGTTTAAATGTATATGAAATAACTAAATGGTTAAAAACTGGGGGGGGATGGCGACTGTGTTATTTAAAGGGAGAAATTAAGAAAAAAGAGCTTTGTACCTCTTGTGTAATTTAAAAGCATAAACGTAATAAACCTTATTAAAAGATCTAAGGGGCTAAGTGACCGCCAAGTGCAGGTTGTTTCCTTTTTCCCTTCCCCTGTCCCAGAGCCTGGTGGCAACGCAGCCTCGGGGTCACAAGCATCTGGTTTACATCATAGATGTCGCCTGCACTCATGCAGAGGTTGTGCAGAAAGGCAGAAACAACAGGGACAGAAGGCACACCATTTGGTCTCACCTCCGAGGCCTCACAGAAAACAACCGTGCCGTCTTGACTTCGTCATGCCAAAGGTATTCTGTGTCTGTGCCAGCCCTGGGACCAGGCTGCTCGTACAAGGTTGGTGTCATTATGGGGTACTGAGTACATGGACGTCCTGTGGTATAAACAGGGTCATGCTTGAGCACACCAGTGTTGTGAACATGTCTTGGGCAGCTTTAAACACGGAAACTTTTTTAGGGAGAAATTCATTCCTTCTCTGGTGCACATTTTGCAACTGTCAACACGAATCTGAAACTGCATGTAGTGAGGCATGAAGTGGGACAGTTATATAAACTTTACACCTTCCACAGGTCCGTCCGCCCTCCGCTGAGGTAGCTCATGCCTGACCAGTCTCCAGGTGAACACGTGAACTACAGTGGGGCTGCACTATTAGGTTGTGTGACAGGTCGCCCTTAAACAAACAGCAGCACCTCCAGCTGATGTGCCGTGCCACCGTTTCCCCAGAGACTGACTCAGCTTGTACGTTGCCACTGCTTAAAGGTCACGGTCTGAAGTAAACACACAACACACACATATTTTGGATCTTAATAGGACTTTCCTGGGTAAAAAAAAAAGAAAAAAAAAAGCAATGTTATTTGACATTCAGTAACATCAAAATACTGTAGACTCATAGAGATTGTTTTAATGGGTGTAGAAGTGACCTTGTGGTTACGGTCTTTAACTTTGACATTTTGGGACGAACTTTTATTTATTTATTTTTGGTCTCTTTTAAAGGTTATACAAGCGAGAGTTTGAACATTAGAGCAGCAAACAAATCTGCCCTATAACGATACAGTACAGTGGATCTGTCGTTAGCAGGCGATGAACACGGACACGCTCTCTCGTTCTGTGTTGTAATCCAAGTTTCTCTCGTCTTGGTTTTTCTAAAGGGCTGAGAGTGAAAGTAACACTTTGGCATGATCAGCCAGTCCCTCCCAAATAATTTACATTTATGTGAACTTATTTTATTTCATGGCACCGGGACATTGCCTTAACCTGTAAAGATGAGAAGACGGATCACACGATAATGTCTCTACGGCAAAAGGGAAGCCAGAGCCAACAGATTACAAAGACAAGAGTGTAATGAGGCTCCAGACAGTAACTGCAGCAAACCAAGATATAATGCCAGCAATTTACTCCGCACTAAACTGGATTAAAATACACAAGATGTAAAAGGGTGATCTTAAACTGTGCTGGTAGGATTATTTGACCTTTGGATGTCTCCCTGCCCCAATTTACAGCCTCAGCATTCATCCTGAATTGTTCCCCAAAGGCGACACTGTAACTGTGGTTTGACTGCAAAGCCTTCAGGTGTCTGAGACTCAACACTGAGAGGAAATGATCTGAGCTGTGCTGCGTGCCAACTCGCCATCTCATCCTAGCGCAGCACACACTGAGAGCGGAGAAGCTTTTTGTGCAGTCGCTTCACTTGGACCACCACTTGCCAGATGTGGTTGCGGTCATCTCTGTCCACTTACCGAGAATAAAAGTTGATGGATGGCCGTTTTTGAGGTCCGAGGTCCAAATGAGAATTTTATTGACTTCATATCACAACTTAGCAACAAAGACTTTTCTGTGATAAGGATCATCTACCACAGATCTGAGACTTAATGAAACTCCTCATACCGACGTCACACTCCGTGGCGATCACCTGCTTTATTCCCTGTGTGGGGGATATTTGAAGGAAGGATCTCAAGCCCTATGAAAACAACACCTACATGAAAATGTAAAGATGTTTTAGTCCATCATCAAGGTTTTAAGACCAGCCTTTAAAAACATAGAAGAATAAATAACTTATATTAAAAAAAAATAACATTTATTATGATACTGTATTTTTTTACTAATACAGAATCTGCAGAAAGGGAATGTTGTCTGAATTTAGAGGCTCATGTGTGGTTTGCAGAGTAGGCATGAATATTAACCACTTTATCACCGCCGAAGCCCCCTGCGACTTAAGAGCAGCGTGTGAAAGGAACACTGCAGTCTTCCTTCCATCTTTACTGACTTGTGGGAGGTAAATTGGGCAGGAGGGAGTAGCAAATACTCCTGCAATAGCAAGCAGCAGGGTGTTCAGCGTGTGTAATGAAATCACTTTACCACCAATGCCTGCTATACGAGAATATAGAGGCAGTGGTGAGAGGATGAGGATTCAGACCACAGAGTTAGAAACAGGCCTTTAGTGTCCGGAGGTTCAACATTGATCACGGTTACTGTAACAGTTCAAACTCCCCATTTGTATCATTTCAACTGTAGTTTTTGTAACTCCATCTTAATTCTGTGCTGCATATAACCGAGAGGAGCAATTAACCAAAACACAAAGCCGGTTTATAATGCACAGTCAATTCGCAACGCCCCAATCTGTTATACAGTCTTGCACAAATGCACTTGTTTGGGAATTACTGAGAGATAACAGCCGCGAAGAAGTGACAAGTGGCTCCGAGGTGGGCGTTGAAAAGTCGGAGGCTGCATTACTTTGTGCTACACAAAGGCAGCAAGTGACTGCAAAGTCCTCGAAGCATAAAAAAAATAGCATAAAAGCTGCAATTAGAGTATATATTTAAAAAAAAAATGTAAATGTTCTTATTAGACAAACACTGAATCAAGAGGCTCGGTATCAGATAGCTGCACACTGCATTGTATCAGGAATGAAATGTGTGTTTAATGTGTTCTAATCCATTAAAGGCAAACCCAGCTCCAGGATGACACGGTGTAATTATGTGAAGGTTGTGGCTTTGTTTTAGGGGTATTCATAATAAATATGCAGACTGGCAAAAGCACTTACTAAATACTACATACCACTACACATATCTATAAAAAGAAGGCTGTGTGTATTTTGAAGGATATGTCTGCTTCTCTACAACAGCAGCAATAATGTTGTTAGTGTTTGCAAGGGAAGTATTGGCTTATACATTATATAATCCCCAAGACTGCTGCAGGCAACATAATATACTTTCCATCGTTTTATTGCATGTATGCAGTGCAGTGTCAGTGCTTTGAAGTATCACTACCACTCTTTGTTTGTTATCTGTAAATGTCTTGTTTGTGCACGACTTGTGCAAGGAGGGCATCATTCTTTGAAATGCATATATGATGGTGTCCTCTTTTATTTAAAGTCTGCCGAGACGTCTTAAATGTGGCGATTGCATTTTCACAGTTTGCCTGGTCAACGTTGAATATTCTTTATTTATGCATGTTTTGCTAACACAGGTAAAAGGAGAGTGGCAGATTAAACGCTGAAGCAGGGCTTACGTTGCTCTCTGTGTGATGAGTAAGTGGAAAAACTTCTGGTTTGAAAGGCGTTAATATGACAGTTTTTGTGTTTTGAAATTGATTTACTGAGGGATACTATCCGGTGCTACTTTTGTAGTATATCTGTGAGAGGAAAAAGCAGTGCTAACCTTTGCTTTTAGCGTCTGATGAACAATGACATTTGTGGTAAATGCTGACCAGTCCTGTGCATCGGTTTGGGGAAAAACTCATTCCTTGGTTCAGAACAGCTCCAGCTCGTTGGTGTTGGTGGATATTTTCTTTTCACGTGAAAATGTTGCTTAAGGTGCTTCTTGGGTTATAATCTTATAGTTTTAATCCATAACATTCATTCTTGTTTGAGTAGAAGCCTTCTGCGTTGAGCGTTGTCGTTTTGCTGCATGACCCAGTTTATCGTAAAATTCGGCTCACAGATGTCCTGCAACTGACCTTTTCTCCATCAGTGATGATGACGACCAGTCCAGAAAACGATGCATCAAAACAGACATAAACTATGGCACCACTAGCACATTTCAAAGATGGAATATAGTTCTCATGATACGATTCAGTGGTTTTCTTTCTCCAAACAGGAAGTTAATTTTATGTTCAAACAGCCTTCTGCTTGTCCACATGATCTTTGTAGACCAGCAGTGACTTCCTCCTTGCAGCCCTGCCATGTGCACCATTGGGTACAATGTTTTCATTTCATTCGTTTCTTCCTGTTAAAAGGGAGTTTTTCCTTCCCACTGTCGCCAAAGTGCTTGCTCATAAGCGCCTTGAGGCGACTGTTGTTGTGATTTGGCGCTATATAAATAAAATTGAATTGAACTGAATTGAATTTGCCTTTTTAGATTCTCTTCTTCTACTTTTAGGACCTTTATAAAACTCAAACTTTGTCTTAGGTCACAGTATATATAGAGCAAACTCTAAACTCTTCCTGCACACAGCGTGAGTCGCATGAACAAATCTGACTTTTGCATGCTTTTCTTCCCATGTGGCTGAAAGCGACACTTACTCAGCTGACAGCAGGAAGCTCAGCCATGCCACAGTTATGCCAGGAGACTGTGGGTGGGTATAATAAAGCATTATGAAATTAAATGCTAAAACAGAAAATATTCACCTCGCTGGATCGAGAAAACAAATGAAATATGACCACCGAATCTCTTGAGCTCATTTGTCACAGATGAATGATGCAGACAGTGCAAGAGTGGTTATTATTACCAGCCAATTTAATGCATAACTGCTGGTGCAAACAGCACAACACTTCACAAAAGGCAGCGTTAATTATCTCCCGTTTGTGTGAAACCCTCGCCTTCCTTTGAAAGTTAGATGAACGAACGGCTGAAATTAATGAGAAATTCCATTGATTGGCTATTTTGAAGTTGTTTGGAAAGCGTTCGAGCTCATTGACTGACCCACTTGTTTTAGAAGAAATAACCTTTTAAGTTTGTGTGTTTTTTTTGTTTTTTGTTTTTTTCCCCCTCACTTTCAAAGCGATGCTTTTCCATCCTGCAGCTTCACACCCCTGCTGGTTTTTATTCCAGGCGTCTAATGAGCGATTATTTGACACCTGCGATGGCAGGTGAATGCAATTAACTGCAATTAACCAACTGGTAAGATAGATGACCGGAAGCTCCGTGGGTCCTGAGGACGGGACTGACAAACCACTGTATTAAAGAAACAAATCAGTGTTGATTAACGCAGTGCAAACTGATTATCAGAGTTGTCAAAGTAAAGAAGAAAAGGGCAAAGGTTCTCGCAGAAAAACAGCCATGTGAAAAATGATTAAACTAACCAACAAAGAGGGTGATGACGCACAGAGAAATGTGTCACATAATAGCGTGTGTGGTTAGCCTAGTGGATTTGTTTTCTTTGTGAACAGGCTGTAATCATCTCCTGTGCTGCTGCTGCTCTCACGCTCACCGATCTTTGTAGATTTGGCCATCATTCTCAGTCTGAGCCATCATGGCTGCTTTCCCCACTCTCAGCCGGTATAAAGGTGGAATTTGGCAAGTGAGAGTTCAAATTGATGATTTCTACCAAAATCCCTTGTAGAGGTTCTGGCATTCATCAGCTATCTTGGAATTTATTTTGAATTAACTTTGATTTCAGTGGTTAATGAGACAAGAAAGTGCACATACAAAATATCCAGTCAAATTAAATAAAAAATAAGTTTTTTATCACAACTTTTAAAGATTTTCCCCCTGTAGGTCTCTCGGGTCTCTTATCACTGCTGTGACCACAGATATCCCATTTTATCCTGCACCAGTGCAGCATCCATCACCGTAAACTGAACCCCAGTACAGACATGTTTCTTTAAATAAAATATTTTCTTGAAATAACCTGAATTGGCAGCAACACCTCGCATCAACACATCGTCTTCTCTCGTTCTTCTTTCATCTCAGAGCGTGAAGTTTTGTTTGACTGTTGTTTGTTTCTGACAAATACAGTAACTTTAGCTAGCAAGGCTCCATGTGTGCCACACTGCACAGAAACAGCCTCCTGTGCGTGTTTGGCAACTGCACAAAGCTCAAATCATCTCAAGCTGGGTTCTTGAACACGACAATGAATTCACTGTACTCACAAAACTCCACAGTGGAGCAGCTCTGGGAAGTGGTGGAAAAGGGGGATTTGCATCATGGATCCCACAGCATCATGTGGCATCATGCATCACACAGCTGCATCTGCAGCAAGTGTGCCAATATGGATCAAAATCTCAGAGTCGAATCCATGACATGAAAAATTAAAGCAGTTCTCAATGCAAAAGCGCTCCAACCCCCCAGGAGTGGCTGGTGAGTGTATATTGAGCTGTTTGAAACACTGCTTTGGAAATTAGCCGCTACTTAAAAGAAGCTACTCTGTCGAATTAGTCCGCCGAAGCACCACGCACACAAATGTAATGACATCTGCACGCGTGAGAAGGATGAGATAAGCGAGTGTGCAGGCGGGACCATGTGGTGACTTGACTGTCTATATGACATCAGCTGGAAGGGCCATCAGGCTGCAGCCTGTATTGTATCTAACCGCCTGTCAGATTTAATTACTAATCAAGCGAAGGTGACAGAACGCCACTCCAAATCATTCCAGCCCACCTTAAGACCTGCTGGCAGGCCAAGTTTGCAAAATCCTCGGAGCCCCAGAAAGCATCCTCAGGCCTCGGGATCTCATATTTGAAAGTTAAGGAAAATCACTCTTCAGGCCTGTGTTGTAAAGGTGATCAATGAAATGTTCAAATCAATCCTACAGTGCATTGAGCACCAGCAAAGTGAAGCTAACATGAAAATAATATGCTGTTTCTTCTGAGTGGGCTGTCAGGAGTCGGTGTCAAAGAGGTGCACAGGGAGTTATTCGGATCAATACTAAATGCCTCACGATGCAATGCAATAACCTCTCTACACTGCACGGCTGTGTCCTGCGTGTTTCTGCGATACTGTGCCGATACATATATTTTAAATATATGCGCCGGGGATTTCAATTTCATCTAAGTGTTTTCGATCACACAAAGTGGGCTAACTGCCTGTCTGATTACCCCCTTCATTCATTTAATCTGGGTTAACAAATCCCGCCATTGATCCTTACAATACATGAAGATAAATGAGGGTCTCGAATGGGCCCTGGGGAAAACTGATCAGCCGTCTAGAGAATGGAAAGCTGATAAATAGCTGATCTTCACAAATGGCTTTTCCTTGAATCCTTCAGCTGTGGGGTATTACACAGTATTATGTCCTAATTATAGCATCTGGCAGCATATACCATGTGTAGCATATGATTCTTTGATGTTTAATGTTCAGTTTTATGGACGGCACTTGTTTCTGTGCGCTGCTTTGCAGCCGCTCCGAGAATCTACTTGCGAGAGCTTTTACTCTCACAGTCTCGCAGGCAGATGGAAAAGTTGTCTTTTCATGTTTTATGCTTTTGCTGACTCTTTGAAACTTCCTCTTCACCTCTGCACAAACACAATGCCTCTTTCAGCTGCTGTTTTGTGGCATAACTTAATTTCTTTTTTTTCCCCGTGAATTGAGCTGCAGCCATCAAAGCCTGAGATAGGAAACACCCAGAGTGACAGCAGTGCAATACACACGACGCTAAGCTCCTAAATCACTGCCTTTAAAGATGAAAGCTGGAAGAATGTAGACTTAGGGCTGTAAACAAATCCATCCCTGCACTGCCTACTGGCCTTACAAACACCAAATTAAAGCTAAATGGGGCTGCAGCTCCCTCCAGTGTAAAGTGATGGACAGCAGTGAAATGATTACCTATTAAAACCTGCCAGCAGTCGCAGCGTAAGTGAAATACTCAGAGCCGCAGTAAAACAAATCAGCTAGGTAAATATTCCAAGGTAACAATATCTAATGTTTTGGCTCTCTGCTCTTTATTGCTTTATTCTTTTCTGAAATCTGCTCGTTGCAGCCTTCATTTCACATTTCCCCGCCTGGACTGCATCTTCCGTCTGACTGACGTGACCCTTGTCTCACATCGGCGGCTTTGGGACTTTGATAAGTGCCGCTGATTCTGAAACAGGAAGGCCCTGCGGCGGCCGCGGCCGGCTGGAGACTAAGAAAATTATGCTCAGTTCAATTTGCTACATTGATTGCATTCATTGGTGCCAGTGTTAGTGCGTAACCCTGTTTAATAAAGTGACCATGTCAGTAGCCTTGTGTTTACAGGCTTGGCTTTATTACAATTTGCAACAGAAAGAATAAAAGTGTTAAATTTATCTGTGTTCATGATGCGAAAAACCAAACTATGGTTGGGATGAGTGTAGGACATGACTGAAGCTGTGTCAAACTAAATTGGTTGGACAGAGATGGGCGCAC
The DNA here is from genome assembly GCA_015108175.1 of Pelvicachromis taeniatus. Classification (NCBI taxonomy): domain Eukaryota; kingdom Metazoa; phylum Chordata; class Actinopteri; order Cichliformes; family Cichlidae; genus Pelvicachromis; species Pelvicachromis taeniatus. The sequence continues at coordinate 26,496 of VURO01049714.1, read as the reverse complement.
ACCTGTGAATGTGAGGTCCCACAACTCACACTGTATGCAAGAACAAATTAAAGCCACGAAATCAAAGTCTCTGGATGCAAAATCGTGGTTCAGAGGGAGGGTTTTAAATCCTTTAAAGGTTTCCCCAGGAGCACCGTTACCACAAAACCTGTGAAATGGAAGGAATTTGGAGCCACCAGACCTCCTGCAGTTGGCTAAATTAAGCAATTTACAAGCGCGGCTTTGGTCAGAAAGGTGAACAAGTCACTCAGCGAGCTTCAGAAGTCCTCAGCATGGATGTGAAAACAGGCTGGAAAGAAAACCATTTCATCACTTTATGTCAGAGCAGCTAGACAGAAGCCACTCTTAGCAAAAGGCAAATGACACATAGACAGTATTTAAAGAATTCAGAGCACCGATTCTAGCTTATTATCTGGTTAATGCAGTCCTTAGAGCAAAGGATGGCGATGGAGGGAACACCATGTTACTGGGTGCAGAACCAACTACAGGTAGACTAAAGTGGGGGAAGGAACAATGGAGACAAAAAGTTCAGCAACATTTCCAGCAATTCACCAGTCATTTACTAGCTACAGTACGCCAGATTACTCCAGATTAAAGCTTTTAGATGCTTAAAATCTGCAAGACATAAAAACTTTATATGGAAAATTTCTTCTTTTGAAAAAAATGTTCAGTATTTTTATCCCAACTCACAATTACGTTTAAGGCCGAATATCATTCAGCGTAGCTTAAGAGGAAAACATACAACTGTTTCTACTTAAAATGAAATGTACAACACAATCGACCTCTTCAGCATGCAAAGACGTCTGAATGCGTTCTATAGCTGCTATACTGCAGCCGATAAGCAGCTAATGGCAGCTGAGTGCTTCAGTGCCGACTCCACGAAGCACTCCGAGGACAGACCCAAATCCATTATCTCGTGTTTAATCCCCTCTGTGCAGTTCCTCCATTAACACACCTGTGAGACACTGCAAATCTGAATTTGACAAAAGGAAATTAGGAAGATGTTTCTTACATTTTTTTTTTTTGAACACTAATGGCCTCAATGCAGTATTAAAAGGTTGATCAATTCTTAGTGATTTCAGCTTTTGCAGAACACATTAAGAGTCGGTCTGTGAATGGATTTCCAAAGACTTATTAGACCTCACAGTCCTGTTGATCAATGACCCTTAAAGCCCTTCAGTTATGTTTGAACAAGCTTTAACCTTTCTCTTTATTTTTTTCCTTCCAAATTGGCCAGTCGACGCGCATTTCAGACATTTTTAATCCTACCTGTTAATTCTGTTATTCATTTATTCTTTGAATGAATTATTCACTCTAGGTTTAGGGGCAACAGCTTCCCTCATTCATCTGCTATTTTTCATAACTAAAGACTACAAGTGCTTGTTTTGCTCACTGGCTTGAGCAGCTGACCCAAAAGGATAATGCAGAGGGCCAGGTTTAAGTCTGCCCCAAGGTCGTTTACTGTGTACAACAGAAATGTTTCTTAAATTCTGATTTTAGTTATTTATCGCTCTCTAAATGTAGAAATCTTACATTTTAATTAAAAGTAAAAAAAACACCTGTGGGGTTTCTGTGGCTTTACCATTTTGCTACAGTGGTGCAGGTTAATTGCTGACTCGAGGTATTTTGTAGCGTCTGATCTGACAGTGTGCGTTATTACACACGTTTTACTTCTTGTGTTTATCACGTAAGTGCACGCTTGTAAAGAATCTCACATGAGTGATCAGCTGGGCTTTAAAGGTCACCACCAGCACTTCAGCAGGGACCTCGTTAAAGATCCACTTAAAGTTTCATCAGATCAAGAAGGACCTGCGTGTAGACGCGTCGCCTGCTGGTTTACTCCAAGAACACCGAGAACGTGATGACATTTGTCACCACAAAGTGACATTTTGAAAGCTGCTCTGGTGGCAACGGACTGAAGCCGCGTTTCCCAAACTAATCTTTTCTTTCGTAAGTGTTTTTTTTTTACTGACATTTTAAGGGATCTCAAAATGAGACAGAGCCAGATTTCACACTAAGTCCTCTTTTCTTAAGAATAATCACGTCTACATATCATATCTAGTCTTTTTACTTCACAGCTGATCTGCCCAAAAAGTCAGCGTCCTGCAGTAGAGCACCGCAAGTCAATTAGCAAAGTGTTTATAACAAGGAACGCACCACATACAGACAGCAAAAAAAATCCACAATTTAACAGTTAATAATTGCAAAACCAATGTTTTAATTATATTAACACTCAAATGAATATATGTCATGAAACACTTTGAAAAAGGTGGATTACGTTCAACGGTTCAAGGCAAAAAAAAAAAAAAAAAAAAAAAAAGGAGCATAAAACGAAGGTCTAACATTCTAATAACATGCAAGCAAATTAATATAATAAATTAAAAGGGTTTAATGTCATTAAGGATTACAGCCAAACAACAATGCTGTAATATGGGTGAGAAATATACATTTTCTGATTCCCTGCCATTCACAAAATAAAAATATAAAATCAGAACTATTTTGTTTAGTAGAATATGAAGCGCTCTAAATGTCGCCCACTATTAATACCTCTCATTATTAGTGTTTTTGCATTCATCCGTTTTCCGTCGCATTGCTTTTTTCTTATGGTATCGGTTCCTGGGCAGGTTATGGCAACATTTGGCATGTACTCTTTATTTCCTTCCAGATTGCATTCCGCAGAGTCTTTTGCAGCAAAGTAAACATGTGCACCAACAACAAAATAAGACAAGAAAATGAAAAGAGGCACATAAGGCGTTTCTCAAACAACAAATTTGTTCTTGGTGGTTGAACCGCTTTTGGTAGCGGTGTCTGCATGAGACTGGTAACCAATAGTCATCTTCATGGGAAGCCCCAAGCGCTCCTTGTAAACTCTCCTGTTGAAATATGAAATGACAGTGTAAGAGGCCGAGGACGCCTTCATTGAGGATTTAAACAGCCCGCGATCTGATCTGCCTCACCCTATGTGCGTTACAGCGTCGCGGTTCTCGTAGTCTGACGTCCAGACGGCTATTTTGTCTCCTTTTGTGCGGACGTTGACCACGGCTCCGCAGACGTCGTCGCTGTAGTCGTCAAAGGCCTCTCCGACTAAGCACAGCAGCTGGGGAGAGGATGCAGAGTCTCGACATAATGAACCGCGTCTTCATTTTGACAGAGACTTGAAATCCTCCTCATTCTTTGCGAAAAGAGAAAATGCACTGAGGTTGTCGAGGTTTGTCATATTCATTACTGCTCGCTGACATTGTATTTAGTGCCATTTTACATTGACGTTATTATTTCTGAAGTTACTACTTAATCTCCAGTGAGCTGTTTCAGCAGTATTTGAACACATTTTTGTTCTGACAGCCTCGACGTCTTCGGACCCAAAGCTTTAGTCACAAACCTGATCATCACACGGGCACAAAGTTAAAGGGTCTTTGTTGTTTTTTTCATTAACCAATCTTCTGATGACTCGCTTGCTTGATTCGTGAAAATTAGTAAGTCCGAAATAATTTTTTTAATGAGTTGAGTTTATAAAGATTTCGAAGAACAAATTATTTTTATTCGTTTAAACACAACCATAATGTAAATAACCTTCTAATTCACCCTAAATACTGTAAGTAAATCCTGTACATATACATTTATCCTACAGGATTTAACTTGCAAAAAAGTTTTAAAAGATGCTAGTTTTAAAATTGTAAGATTCTTCGTAAAAGTTTTGTATCTTAAAAGTAAATTTTAAAAAAGATATTTATTGTAAATAAGCTCTAAGTCCACATGCAGTACCTTCAGGTTCCACCAGGGGGTCACATACTTTTGGAATTACTGTTCTATGTAAATATTTCAGGTTTGATTATAATCTGTAAGCATTTTGTGTTGTTTCAACACGCAACAGAATACAAGTCACCAGATCAATCAGAAAAACAAAAAAAAACATGGTCTCGGTCTAAGAGTATGAATATAATTGGATTTTGGTGATCTCCGCTGGCGCTGATCCAGGCCTGTATAATATATAACGGGATCCTGTCCGATCCTGCCAAATAACCATTCAAATTGAATGACTAGTGGAGAATATTCTTGCTAAACACAATTGCTGTTAATGACAAGCGACTGTGTGGGAGTCAGATCTGAGGTTGAGGCTTTTCCCACAGCTGCAGAGCCAGTGGCCCGTCTACACCTACAGGGGTGCTAGTGCCAAAAAGCAAGCACAGACTTGGTAGCCAAAAACAAAAGGCAGCCCCAATGATGAAACAGTTTAAATACGTGGCTGTGTGCGGGGCTACTGCAAGAAATCTGTAGATAAAATACAGATGCTGTGTGCTACAACTGGCTTCCCACCTTTTATATTTTGTTAAGCTGTGCAAGATTAGAAATGGCACCAATAAAGAATCGGCCATATGGGCGGTCGCCAGGCATCAGAGGAAATTTAAAATGCTGCCTCGTTCTCGTTGAGATTTGAACTTATCCGACACTTTTACACCTACGGTATTTTAGGTTATTGTAGTCACTAGATTATCTGAAAACTTCATCTCTGACGTTGAGTTTTGAATCTCAGTCACCTCGACCTCCAGATCAACTTAGCTGAGATTCGAACTCGTCCAACATTTTTAGTAGTTGCATCTATGGTATGAATATCAAAACTACAAACCACCTTGTTCTCGAGTTATCACATTCAAAATGCTTTGGGTGTCCACGCTCACCCACCTGCCCCATAATAATATTTGGTAACTTGCTGATTGGCTGACTGATTGGAGCGCTCCCTGCTGCCCCATGTGGCCAGACATATTAATTCAAAACAGTATTAAGTGTTCCAACATCGCGGTGATGTTTTGTTTTTAATCATGACGGTCTTGTGAAAATGTTTTTCTTTTCTTTCCTGCATCGGTGCCGAGCATCGCTGTAAAAATACCACAAATCATAAAAGTGTTTAGTTTCCAGCACAATACAGAATTAGTATGAACTAGTGAGCGCAACCTTTTGACCTTCCAGTAAGTGTTGATTGCTCAGTGGCATGTCATAGAGTACTACATGTCTGCATCGCCAACAGTGACCTTTAGAGCAACAAGAAAGCTCACCACAACACAGTATGGATTGCTGGCTTAGCACCAAGCAAGCAAACCAATTTTCAATTGCTCTCATTTGACCAGGTCTCAAACCTGCAGCTCAACACACATTCGCAGCAATCGCACATTTGATGCCAAGAACATGAAATCAATCTGAGCCGCGGCTCGGTTCAGCTCTGAAAGGTACGCTTGGTTGTAATCACCCCTTTCTGCAGGCAACAAGTGTAATGATAACATGGTGTAACTAATTATGGCTGCCAGCACGTAATAAATGTACTGCTTTGGGGAGAGGTTACAGAAATGATTATTATTGCCACTGGTTTAAGCAATGGGATAAAGAGCGCAAGCAGCCACAGTCAAACCTACAGTTTCCAGCCAGTAGCGGTCCAGGTCTAATCTCCTCTGCTGCTTGGTGAGTGTAACCAGCCAGCGCCCGCCACGCTTGTTCCTCTCATCCTCCCACATGGGTTCAATGCCATCCTGCAGCAATAGTTCAAACTGTCAGCAGCCTCTAAGAATGAGGTTTCAACGTTGCCTGCAAGCAATGTATCTTTCCCAGTTATGCATTAGATGTTTGCAACGGAAAAACGAAAAGATATCAAAAGTCAGCATTTTTGCAGCGAGTGCTGAAACGCCTTTTTCCTAAAAATTCACCTTCAACTTATTTCCAGAAAGTTTTTTTTCCCCCAGATTTCCTTAATGTAAATTTGTACAGATGATGACTGACGATCACAGGCTCGAGTCCAGCACTCTTTAAATCATTCTCTCTCTCTCTCTCTCTCTCTCTCTCTCTCTCTCTCTCCTGGCTGTGAAGCTGACTTCTTCTACACCTCGTTTCCTTCCCTCCAGCTGCTGTTTTTACTGGAACTCTTGTCTTGGCAGTTCAGTCAGGTATTGTTCTGTTTGCAGAAGCTTTATTCGTTTCTGTTCAGTCTTTGGACTACCACTGCCTTGAGGGGTACGACGTGGGCTGTGGGACAGACCCTCAAAGCAGTCAACTTCAGTACAGGAGAAGCTGATACTGCTTTACAACGTATAAAATAATAATAGGATATCAGTTTAAAACACTTAACTGACTTTTATTCCCCTACTTCAAGTGTGGAGGAGGACTTGGGCAGTTTATTTTCTTATTTAATATCTCAAAAATAACTAAAACTAGTGTCTCGTGTTTATGTAAAGACATTTTCCAGCACTCGCTGCTTTTGTCCAGAAATGGTAAACGAATCAAACATACCTTGAAAAGTGAGTAATCGCAGCCTGACATGAGGTTGCTTGACAACTGGATATGGTTGTAGAGACTGAAATAAAGACAGAAAATCATTATGAAAATCAGATTTCGCAACACATTATATAGTCGGGGTATCTCCCAGCTCGTTTCTCAACGAGCGCACAAAAGAAGCCCAGACATTTATGGATCCTTACGCCCAGAAATCTTCAACTGTGTCAAATTTAGAGATGAGTCGCAGGTTGGCCTGCCACGTTTTGCTCTTGTCATTCTTGAAGAACCACAGAGACCATCTGTTGTTTTAAGCAGAAAACAAAAATTAGCATAAATATCACAGGCCCATTATTACATACACAATGTAAACAAAAGTAAACAGAGCCACGGAGCTTCTGGGCAAATGAGCAACGTATGGATGCGGATGATGCTTGTCCCAATCGCTCAACATTAATCTCTCTAATAACCCAGCAAAAGGCTGGCAAAAAACGAACCTCTAATAAAGAATTAAAGCAGATAGCCTCCCACGGTCCAAATAGGAGCCAAATAAGGTCTGAATTATAGGCCAAATATCTTCAGCTGCACTAAATCCACATAGCAGAGTGTTTGATAAGCAAATTTAGGACTTTGTGTGCATTTTTCTAGTTAACCTGTTTTATCGCACATTTGAATGTTTAGTTATAGGCCATGATCTAAGGCCACATATATTACACTATCCCTCTCATGGACCTCAACAGGCTCAATCACCCTTTGACCCTGAAAATAATGTGGGAGTTAAGAAAATTTAGGGATGCGTATCACCGTCGATACAAATAACACCAATACGTTTCAGATGCTTTAATGCCACTGTCAATATTTTGGGATATTTAGCCGTTAAGAGTCTACCTTCTGATCAAAATGAGCTGTGAGACACCGCTAAAGTGTTTAGGAGCCAACTTTTCTTTTAGCTGACTGGATCTCAGTCGAGTTTGGCTTTTATATTTGACCCTTTTGGACATAAAGACCCTTGTGGAATTTAAATATGCATAAAATATTCATTCGCGGCTTATTTGTATTCAGCACAGAAGGTACTTGGAACGTATCCAAGTATGGATTGAGAAGAAAAACACTGAACCCCCCTGGACAGGTCACCACGCCATCGCAGACAATCACAGTCTTACTGTGGGGAAATAAAAAAAAAAAGGCTTGAATCCAGTGCTCTGCATGCATAAATACATGGATACAGGTACCATTTAATATAACACTGTATATATGAGTTTTTCCCATTTCATTAATGAATCATCCAGACTTTAAGAAATCAAGAAAATGCAATCAGTCATCATATTTACTGTGTCTTACTGTGTATTTACCAATGTCTACAGGTTAAGGTGTGATTCAAGACCAAACGTGTGATGAAACACAAGAAAAGTCCAAATTTAATGTGATAAGAAGACAAATATCATCGTCTGTGAGACCCAATGACCCATCAGAATGAGCTGGTTTTCTTGGTACAGGACTTTAATAACTATCCAGTGAAGCCATGTGAAGTAAGTACATGGTGACGCGGTGAAATCAGGCATTTTAAGTCACCCAACTTTTCCCAGTCTTTTCATCCTTTAGACTTTCTTAAATACGTGTGTTGCGACTTCCATCCACAAATACACAAGCTTAAGCTCTGTTAAAAATGTGGAAATAATTTACACCCACTCAAAGTGTCACAATCTAAAGCTAAAATCTCACATTTTTATTACCGTATATCTTCCATTAGTAGCCCGTCTCTTTTAAACGCCGGTTTCTAATAAAAGCCGGTCTGAAAACATGTCACGACAAATAGACGTCGGCCTCCGACCTTTGACCCGGCCACTCGGCCAGCTGTTTCCAATCAGCCGTTATCTACGACCAGCGGCGTTTAAGCTGGATGCAGCGACCATCAAAGTGGGATTATTACACTGAACTGGAACTGTCGGCTACTGAACCTGCTAATTGTGATTTTCTGGTCTTTTACGTCCTCTCCTGGAGAGTCGGGCGGAGAGAGGTTTCGGGGAGCACCACTCGTGCACTGGGCTACCACAGACAAGGAGACACTCGGGAGCAAAGGAGGAGCACAATTGGAAACTGCACTATTTGTGACCTGTTGGAAATAAACGCACTGTCGTTTCACCTCAGTCTAAAAACCGCGCCTGGGTCCTCTTTCCCTCTCACTTCAGTGACAATTCTGAGAAGGGAATAAGAGCCAGTCTCCAACAACCGCCGGTCTCTTTTAAATGCCGGGAAGGCCGGATTATTTTTTGAATAAGCCCCCGGGCTACTAAAGGAAGATATACAATACTTTTACAAATATTGACCTTTTAACGTCAATATCATGGGATATATCACTTTAATCAGCACCAATTTAAAGGCTAGACTGATCCCCAGCTCTTCCAGTCTGCATGTCAAAGTGTTTCTTGGGAAAGATACTGAAGCCCAAATTACCCTGATCTATCCATCAGTGTGTGTGTGTGTGTGTGTGTGTGTGTGTGTGTGTGTGTGTGTGTTTGTGTGTGAGAGAGAGAGAGAGGGAGAGGGAGGGGGAGGGGGGGGGAGAGAGAGAGGGAGAGAGAGAGGGAGAGAGAGAGAGAGAGAGAGAGAGGGAGAGAGAGAGAAGTTGGGGTTGGGAATGTGGGTCAGGATTAGGGAGGGAGGGAGGTTAGGCCTCAGGGGTGG
>VURO01049714.1:4947-14947 GCA_015108175.1 Pelvicachromis taeniatus | reverse complement strand
GGCATACAATAAAACCGAAAACGACATGTTTGATTTCTGGTTTATATAATGGTTATATTTGGATTAAATGTCCTCCTGTTTACTTGTTTCCACTTGAAGAAGTCCCGTTTAAAAAGAAAAGAAACTGACGTTTTAGCCTAAAACGAAACTTAGATCGACTTAAATTCCATGACGGAAGCAGATGTTAACGGAATCCATTACGAACATCTGGAACACATTTCACTATAATGCGAGGCAAACACCAAAATTAACGATAAAATTACTTAATACAAATTAAAAACCGGAAGCCATCTTAAATTCGGTGTGTGATTTCCGTTTTTTTAATACACATTAAATATAATTTCTGGGAGGAACAGGATAAGGAACTCCTCTGTGCTTCTACATCATTTACCTCGGCTTACGGCGCTGCTAACAGAGGTCATGTGTCGGACCATTCTGACAGCTGGATTTTTATTGACATAAAGTCCTCCTCGGATATAAAGTATGATTTCACGTGCTTCTAATAAACACATATTTCTTGGAGGTTCACTTCAATGCTGCGCAATGTCCGACACTAAAAGTGACTGGTTTTCAGGTGGGAGTTAACGTGCTTCTCTCGTCTGGTAGCAGTAACGTCAGCCTTGAAAGTTGGGAGATTTCCACATCCAAGAATTCCCGTTTTACGCCTCGCTCGTGGCACCCAAGACAAACTTGAAGTACTCAAAACAACACGTGCGGCCCCAACAACGCTCATTAAGCATTTACGGACTAACGTTAAGAGTTGTACGCGAAGTTTAGAGCCGACACCACCCTGTAATCGAAGCGAGAAGACCCCCATATGTTTTCATGTGTTCTTCACAGAAAGTACTCACCGGTTCGGCGGTCGCCATCTTACAATTCTCTGTTAGGAAAGTTTCTGTTGATTGGACCGAACTATGCAACGTGACGGTCCCGCTGCGGACATGCGCCGTACGTGCAGCTGCCGCTGGCTGGCTGCGCCGACTGGCTGCTTGTCGTCGACTCCACCCCTCCTGCAAACGGAGCAGGCATGGCGAGCACCGAGGCTAGAAGGGAGTGTGAGACAGAGGACTGCAGTAAGGACGCCAAACTTCAGTGCCCCACATGTATCAAGCTTGGTATTCAAGGTTCCTATTTCTGCTCGCAGGTACTTCTGCTTTCCCGGTTTGTCCGCTTTAAATGTGAGCTGGTGCCACGCGCCGGGGCCCTCTGCTTTATCACGAGGTCGCTAACTGACAAGCTAGGTAGCTGTGTGTACGTGAATCTCTTGGTAAAGCGCAACTTTTTGCTAACATTGCGAATGCTTATTAGTCGTGTAGTGGCACACAGACTGGTGACGATAAATAATGCAACCAGTGATCGTAACTGGTGCTACCTGCTAACCACCAGACCGAGAGTCAACGCTTAGCTAGCTAACTGTTGGCTAAAGTGAGTCATGTAACGACCCTGGTCAAAAATAATAGCAGTAGACAATTGGTGTAAAGTTGTCTTACGTGAAACGGTGTATGAAGTCATATTTATCGTGTAGGAATCATACAAAGTGATGCAGTATGTTGCCCACAATTGCATTTGGTTGTAAAGTGATATGTCACGCAACTCTAGCCTGACAGATCATCCTGGTTCTTCGGTTCCCATGAGACCAATCATCTCTAGGAAATTTGTCATTTTAAAGATGGAGTGTTTATGAGTTGTGTCTCCTACTTGGCTGGAAATCAGAAGAGCTACATGTAGTCTGCAAACACATTTCCTTCAGAAGTTTGGTACCTTAAAGTACCGACTTGCACATTGGTACGCCACTTGTCTTTTATTAAAAGACTTTGTGGGAGTTATACCACGTGGATATTTCCTTTGTGGCTGCAGACACTGGATTAGAATTATCAGTAATGTTTTGAGTAAGAATGTGTTCAGATTTCTTTAAAAACTTGATAAATAGTTAGCGTTGCTGACAGTGTGTATTACTGTCTTGTAGTGCAAAGGTATTTGACCCTAAAGGTCTCTGCTGTGAGTGCAGTTTTGGCTCTGCTGCTGCCAGACTCTGCTTTCCACTCTGTGCCATTAACTGTCCACGCTGATTTATCAGCCTTGATGGCTTCTCTTTGCAAATCAGCAAATTATGATGGCCTGTATCAATGGCAGCGGGCAATATTTTTCAAATTTCAGTTGTAGCTGACTATAATTGGGTCATGTGGCTGCGATCATGTGTGTGTGTGTTGCATATTGTTGATTTGGACTTGCGCTGTATCAGTAATAACAATAATTTTTCTTTGCAGGAATGTTTTAAAGGAAGCTGGGCATCTCACAAGTTGCTGCATAAAAAAGCAAGTAGGTGTAATTGGGCACTGTACCACTGCGCTGTCGTGATGTTTACCTTATATGAACAAGCTGCATTGTATCTGCGTGCATGTTATTAATGCACAAGGAGAGGTTTACTGTGTAGAAATAATTCCGATATCCTTTGAGTTGGTTTATGTGTATGATGTGTAATCTTTTTTTATTTTAGAGGAGGAGAAGAACCAGAATGAATCTAAGAACTGTGTAGAGAAGGAGATCAACACAGACCCATGGCCTGGGTACCGCTACACAGGAAAACTACACCCTCACTACCCTCTGGTAAGTAATGACAAATGAAAGGGCAGTCAGGACAGTTACACTCCACCATATAGGGCTGCATTAACCTGCACTAGCCAAACAAACTGGGACATTGGGGATCAAACATGGGATGGTATGGATAGCCTGGCTTGAGTCCACTACTGAGCCTAGTTTGTGGTCACTGCATTGGTTGTTGTGTGTAAAGTTGTCTTGCTGACACTGATACAGGCCCTTAAACATTTATACTAGTGCTTGAGGCATCCTAAACTCACTTAAGTCTTCTAGGTTTCATTTAGAAGAAACCAAACTACGAGAAAAAAATGTTTTTCCTCAGTTTCCTCCAGAAAGTCTCATCTTTCCAAACTGTTACAGCATCTTTTTCCTCTCTGTGCTCCTGTATCGATGGCGTCACTGAAATGATGGTAAAGACAAAAAATAAATAAATGTTGTTTTCAATCCAGACACACAAAGTTACGAAAATCAACAGTTGCATGGTTAGTCAAAATAAACCCAAAGCATTGTTTGTTGTAGAATAAACAAGGTGCTGGTCTCATTGTGAGTACACTTTAAAGGTAAAGTGAAATGACATGTGAGTTATCTACATGTAACAAATTCAGCCCAACAAGTATTTTACAGGTTATAACAGATCAGGGGAATAAACCAAGCCAACACAAAAAGCATCATCTGAACTTTTCAGTTGTGTCATCTCACTTGGCCACAGTTTGTGTGAAAAACTATTGCCAGCATACAGACAAAAGCTGTTGGATTAGGACATGTGAGAATCTAGACACTGCTGATCCTTTGCTGTTAGCTTCCCGTGAGCTGTGTTAGGTCTCGTTGTACCAGGCAGTGCACTGCTACCGATGCGAGGTGTAATAAATGCAGATTAAGCCAGAATTAAATGGAATACATCAGTGCGTTGCTACTGATATCCGGTCCAGCAGACTAATATCTGATCCAAGTATCAGAACGGTGCATCAAAAAAGGGCGGGTACATTGGATTTATAACACAGGACGAAATGAGTACAGGCTGAAGCATGAAGATTATAATCATCTTATGGTATTTACCTTCTTAAACGAATGGAAATCAAACACGGAGACTAACAGGAAATGTTAAATGTTGTTACTTGCTTATGTAAACACTGGTAGTCTGAGTTATCCCGTCTGTCTGTCTTCTGGTCTTCTCTGTAGACTCCCATGAGACCTGTGCCAGGTGACATCCAAAGACCTGACTATGCTGATCATCCCAGAGGTAACCCGATCTCTTTCTGTTCCAGTAGAAATGATCTTTTTATTTATTTATTTTTTTAAAGCTGTAAATCCTTTTTGACACGTCACACTGTGCAGGGAAGTGCAGTTCACCAGAGCTACTCTGTACAAGTAAGAGGACTCATTCAGGGCTGTCATACTTTTAATGAATCAGAAATCAACTGCAGCTCCATTAGGTCCACACTATGGGACACGACGAGCATAAGCTGTGGTGTCTGGGAATAAAATAAGTTATCGGCAAGTCTCCTTTATTTAACTGATCTGCATAACTGACGGGTCACTGGTATTTTAGTGGGAAATAAGTTACTGATATGTTAATTTGTAAGAATGTGTGGAGATCAGCTAAGTGGGGGGGAAAAGTGCACAGTGGGATCTGCAAATCCAGATTATTACAACAATAAATGAGTTAGAAACTAATGGCATAGATTCGGTAACGCATGAATGAGCATTGGGAGCTGCTACCTGTTGAAGGCCCGTCTCTATCCGCGTCTGAACAATGCACTCATCCATGCATGCGTGTTCTGCCATTTCTGCATGAATGCACAAATAAGCCGATACGTCTTGTGCTGTCAGCTAAAGATCTGTACACACAGAGGAGAGTCTGAACAGGCAGAACTTAATGAAGAGCCACGTCAGCAAGTTTTGTGCTGTAATTGAAATTCAGCAGTTTAATAGAGATCTCTGTCACCAGTTCATTTTTAATTTTGCTTAAGTGGGCATATTTAATGTGGTGAGGCAGCCGTGCCACATTCAGCCACAACAACCATGTTACAGTTGAGCTCATGCATTAGAATCATTATCACATGGTTTATATTCGGATGCAGAATTAGATGTGCGCTCACGGTTTGGCCAGGATTATGTTTGCTTACTCGTTTCCACTCAAAGGACAAATACACACAAGCATCGATGTTCTTATTCGTACATGATGGGCAGAGCACATTTTTCATTGCATGCACTAGCTACTTAGTAACCTTATTGTACAGATGTGATTGGGCACAGACCATTTTACACAACCCACCCTCAGATTCAGGGTCCGCTGTCGTGGCCTTACAGCGCTCCAACCTCGAGTACAAGTCTCAAAACCTTGGCACATTTTCAACTTCTAATAATGAAATTCATATTACCCCCAACAAAGTAGACGCTGCTCACTGACAAGAAAAATGTAATCATGCAGTTTCATGATTAACTCACAATAGTAAAGCTGACAATAGTTGTCAGCTTTACTATTGTGTGTTAAGCTGACAATGAATCCCTGAGTATTAGTCTGAGATACAACGGCTGTACTCGCCTTCTGTATTGCTTCTGTCCTTGGTCCTACTTTAAAAGATGTTCCCTGTTGGTGGAAGTCTGATTCAGCTCCAGACTCTAACCTTATATTCAGCTGATGGTGTTGTTTAGCCTTTCCAACATACTGACTTCATCAGGCTCATCATGATTCGCTGTGTTGCTCAGTAGCCACTCCTTGGGGGTGCTGAAAAAGTGAGGACTAAACCTTCAAATATTCACTGATAGATTAATCGTTACGTCTCCCACGGGACTGTTTTTAAATCCAGAACCTGTTATTTCGTGTAATGATCAAGATCTGTCAGTAAATCTGGATCTATATATCTGTACATAGGCAAAGTATTGTGCTTAGTGCAGCTTGTTTTAAAGCTGCTGCATGCAGTATATGGATATCATTTCACAGTTGGGCTTTTGGAGCACTTTGAAGTGAATATCATGTAGGCACATCTGTACTAATGCCTTTTATTTCTAAGCTGGTGTTTTAACCCGGACTTGAATAGTCTTCTGTCTAATGTCCCTGTAATACCTCACGGCGATCCCTCTCCCTTGTTGGGGTTTGATTTATTGCAGGGAAAAGTCGCCGTGCTGACAGCTCTGCTGTCACGCTGTGTTTTTTTATCACCAGTTTGCTTCTTTTATGTAAATGATCACAAGCTGAGATTACTCTAACCTGCCTTATTTTACATCCATTTCTCTGGGCAAGTCGTTCTTTTTTGCAGCCATGGCAACCTCTGCATCCATGTCATCTGACTGCATAGATCCACACTCAGGTAGTCATGGTTACAGTCTCCTTTTCATTCTCCTGTGATGCCAATTCAGGGAGTGAAGCACAATTGATTCAGGACAGTGTTTCCCAACATTATGTAGCTTGTTAAGTCAGAACTGGAACTTTTTTGAATAACTCATTAAACATTGTTTATTTTTTTCAAATAAACCCATAATCAGAATCGGCTCTAACTGCAGAACATTGACTTTGTCATAGCCATGGTATTTGTAAAGCCTCTGCATTGTCATAACAGTTATAAAAAATAACCAGTGGGGAGTTGTTAAACATTTTATTGTTTTGTAAAGGGTTCCAGCCAGGTAGCTGACTCATACAGATTATTAAATGGATTTAAATGATAACTGGTGAATAGGGATGCTTTAATAACTCAAATGTGGACAGTAAGCATCTTCCAATCAGCTGGTACACCTCAACAAGCTGCACAACCCAACGGGAAAGACTGAAAAATGCCCGATCCGGGTCTCTTATTGGTTCACTCTTGGTCTCCCTCCAGGGCTGAACATTTTCAGCAGTGATTTTCATTATAAATACATAATGTACACACTGTCCTTTTCTCATACTCCACTTCTTCTCAGAGCAGGTGTATCAAAGCGTTAGTAAGTCCTATTGATTTGCATGGTCACACTGTGGCCTCTTCAGGTCAAAAGGACATCAGCATTTGATTCAAACACTAATCTGTCTCAGGTCTGTGTTGCTAGGCAACTGTTCACATTCATCCAGCATTCATCTCGTCGAGTTAATAAATTATGGACCAGCGAATTATTGATGACACGGGTGCTTTGACCAACAGATATTTGTATGCATTTTGCAGTCCAATAAAAATGTTGGGATCTTGTTGGATCGGTCGTTGCCAAGCCGACCTGCCGCACTGAGACCTGCACTGTTGTTGTTCTCCATATAACAGAAGCTGCCGAGCTTTGTTCTTCTGATCCCACCGTGTGAGTGTCATTAGACCCTGCCTCCGCTCAGGTGCCGAAGCTGTAGTGTAGTCTTTATAGGAGTGGCTAATTATTCATAGCAGCACAAGATGCTTTCATGCTTGTTAGATGTTTAGGGCTGAAGCTGGCAAGATGCAATTCTACTTTTACACTTGTGATTTCTGTTGATATTGTGAGAAAGATGATGATTTTATTTTATGTTAAAATAGCATTGTCATGGTTTGGTTTTGTAGTGGATTTAATTATACTATAAAGTCTTTCTCATATTATATTTGTCCTCATGATCATACATGAGGTCATACCTGAGGTCAGTTTAGTTTCCAGATTTATACCTTGCAGCTCGTCTGCACAGACTTCAGCTGTGCAAGCGGTAAAAAGTTAAACATGACAAGGATTTGACATTAAAAATATCAAAACTAAACCAGGTGGCACTCCTGTGCTATCATCAGTAGTTCTTCACTATTCCTCTGATACATCAAAAACAACGTTCATGTCCTAAAACGAGGAGAACGTGTTTGTAGTGATTAAACGTTTATTGTGAGAGCGCACCCTGGGCTTAGACTGTAGCCATGGCTTTCTGAGAGTAGATTTGCCTTCTGCTATAGAGAGTAGTGTTATTTTTTTATTTATTTTTTTACAGATGTTCACTTGTTCTTCCACAGTGGTTTCTACTGAAACTAAATCACTAGTTTCTTATGGTCTAGAGGTGGATTAATTGTGTACTGTAACTTGTTGAAGCTGCGAGGAGTCAGAGACGACCGAAGGTAAAGCTTATAGGACAGTATGGATTAACACGATTGCCTTTTTAAGTATCTACATTCTTGCATGGGGTAATCGTTACAGTTGCACCGATTACAGTGTAACTGTAATAATTATAGTATGAATGACAATGCCCTGTGCCTTCTCAGTAACAGATGATTTATTTGGTTGTCACTTGTGATGGAAAAACAAAATCAATCAGGAGAATGTAAATCCAGCAGTGACAGTCTGGAAATTGATAGACTGACAGCAGCTGCTATTGCAAGATCCTGGCTGAATGAGCTCATCAGTTTCACTGAGTATTGACGTGTGAGTGATGCCAGTTGTCTGTCCTCGTTTCCGTCTCGCAGGGATGTCTGAGTCCGAGCAGTTCTTGAAGGGGACGTCACAGATCAAGACGCTTTCCCCCGAGGACATCGAGGGCATGAGAGTTGTATGCAAGGTAACGATCACTATTGACTGTCTGCTTGCGTCTTTAGCTTACCTTTTATTGCAGTGCGGTTTTGACATGCGTGCTATTTGCAGCTGGCAAGAGAAGTTCTGGACATTGCAGCCGTGATGGTGAAACCAGGCGTTACAACAGAAGAAATTGACCACGCCGTGCATCTGGTGCGTCGTTTGAAAACATGACACAGTGCCTGATTTTTGGATCCACTAAACACAAACTCACATTATGGCTCAATATAGTGCATCTACATGTCAGTGCCAGCCATCTAGGCAACTTAGGAAAATGTGATACAAGCACTTAGATTTGAACTGTTAAATATATCAGATGAACTCATTTACACATTAAAGGGGATGTGTGTGTAAAAAAATGCAACAACAACAATTACAACTACCAGTTGTTGCCAGATGATACTCAACAATTTGTGTCCATGTCCAAGGGGCATCAAAAATGGATTGATCTTTAATATTTGCCATACATTTACACTTTTAGTCTGTTGTTGCACTGCTGCCGTCTCTGTAACCTACACACTTTGTCTGTACAGGCCTGTTTAGCAAGGACCTGCTACCCCTCCCCTCTCAACTACTACAATTTTCCCAAATCCTGCTGCACGTCTGTTAACGAAGTCATCTGCCACGGCATCCCAGACAGAAGACCCCTGCAAGAAGGAGATATCCTCAATGGTGCGTTCACTGCCTCACACGTCTTTTCAAAGTCTCCTGCTTTAATTTGCAGGGAACTTTAATACTTCATATTTCCAATGTCTAGCAAAGCCCTGGGACTACTTGAGTTTGTATGTGTGTAAATGTTTGAGGTGGGGGGAGGGGGAGGGAATTGGGATGACAAATTATTGTACTGAGATCCTGAAATGGTATCAGCAGGAGTTTGGCCAATTTTAGCCTCTTTATGAATATTTCTGCTAAGGCGACGTCTTCAATCCGCCACTCCCCTCAGAGCGTCTGATGGAGTACTCGCCAACAACTCATCTCTCGCTGCGTGGCCCGACAAGACAAATAGTTTCATTAACCTCTACCAGTGGGGCTTTGCCAGTCAGATTCTCTGCTGTCTGTATTTTTCCTCAAGTGGGGAAAAGTCCCAGTTTGCAAACTGGCACTTCCAATTTTGTCAGCAATTTCTTAAAAAAAAAAAAAAGAAAAAAGGATATTTTGTATTACCTTGCAAATGGATACGCGTTTTCTGAAAACTTGCTAGCGCCTGTTATTCACTGCTCTTGGCAGGTCGTTCATAATATTGCTCCCTTTGTGTTAAACATAAAAGAATTCAGTTTGTTGTCTGACACAATGGTTCTGACATATTTGTCTTCCCACGCGCACGCAGTGGACATCACTGTGTACCACAATGGTTTCCATGGCGACCTCAACGAAACCTTCTTTGTTGGAGAGGTGGATGAAGGAGCAAAGAAACTGGTTCAGACTACGTACGAATGCCTTATGCAAGCCATTGACTCTGGTAGGCTCACTCTCTGTCTTTGTAACATTTTACAGTGATGGTGCTGTTTTGTGTTGACGTGATGGATGTTATGTTCTCTACTCTTGTTTAATCAAAACACGTAGCTTTGGGTCAATCAGGCAGAATTGGCTCATTAGAATTATTGGTATCAATATATTGAGGTCATTGAATAACAAGAATTTGCATTATAGGTATACAAATTTGGTAATTGTGTTGCCATAGCAGAGTTTGGCCACCAGAGAGCACTTACATTTACCCATCAACTGCCTGTTTCTGAAGTGCCATCCTTAAAGTGGCCAGGATATTGCATGATCTACATCTGCATGGCAACTGGGATGCACCATCTGCTGAGGAACATCATGCATTATTGAAGATTATCGGCTAATCTCATTTTTTTTTTTTTTTTTTTTTTTTTTGGCTTTAAATGTTTTTTTTTTTTTTTTTTATTTGTAAAAAATAAAATAA
>VURO01049713.1:19998-60828 GCA_015108175.1 Pelvicachromis taeniatus | reverse complement strand
GTGTGTGTGTGTGTGTGTGTGTGTGTGTGTGTGTGTGTGTGTGTGTGTTCCACTGGAGGAATCATCAAAGTTGGTAATTACAGACAGACAAATGAACTGCGTTTTAGTTTCTCAGACAAATGAGTGGGCTGACTTTGATGGTGCACAGAGGAGTCTGAGGAATGTCTGGAGAGAGCAGACAGTAGCTTGGGAAGCTTCAGATAAGTCTTTGAAAGAATTCATATCAGCACCAGTTAATAACATTACACTTTCAACAGTATCATCATCTTGTAATCCAGTGAACAGTGTTCCAAATACAATAAAGGTAAGTGGGTGGGCATACCTTGTCACCTTTAACCCCGTTTGGCCCAGGTACTCCAATCAATCCTCTCAAGCCCTAAATAAAAAAAGAAAAAAGAAAACATAACCAACAAAAACCTATTAATACAAAGGTACCAAATATGTCACCAATTGATGTCGCCATCGAAAATCAAAACTTACATCCTTCCCAGGAAAGCCATGTTTTCCAGGTAACCCATCCAGACCTGGCTCACCCTGAAATGGGAAAATCACATTTTTTCCTTTAAAATTTGGTACATGCAGCGGTGCTCATTGTTGCTGACCATAAAGGCAAACTTCAAAACCCCAAATAAAAGAACCTTAAGAGTAATGAATAAAGGGGGAAATAAGAAACAATCAACATAATAGCATAACATTTTAATGGGACAAAAGCATAATAGCTGTTGTAGCTAATGCAACAATACTGGGGACAGTTTCACACAAACATCTAATATTATTCAAAGTTAACGCAGACTTAGACATGAAAATGTGTTTTGCTTAATAATGCTTATTTGAGCAGATATCAAAATTAGTTGCATAATAAATCACAATGTGTCCAATCCAATATCTCCTCCACAAAAAGTTCTTCACTTGCAATACAATATCAAGCAAGACCTTCAATAAAAGGTCTTACACTAACATCAGGTTCCTCCACCATCATTTAGTATAAGACTTGTGATTAACATGTGATTTAAGATGACGTCTACATATCTCTACATAGTGGCTATGGTTTTAGTCTGACCAACCACAGTCATGGTTAGTATGGTGTGCTTAATAAAGAACAGCTTTTTCAGACGTAGGCAGTGCTGCTGTGTGTAAAACATAGCCTTGACTTTTCATTTAGCGAGCACAACTTTAAATTCAATCCTGTGTGTCTCCTCCAAACCACCTATTCCCTTTATCACTTTACTGAGGTAAGGACTTTGCCAGTACTTTTCAGCAACAGGAAATTGCTTACTGTCTGACTGAACAGCTGATGGACAGCTCTAAAAGGGGCATCAGTTTGTCTGAATGGAGCTATAGTGTGCTTAGAACCTGCTACTCATCCCCATGCCATACGGCAGAGTAATCAGTGTCCTGATTTGATGCACAGTGCTTTATTCAAACCATGTTCAAGACGTTTAGCTCGAAGTTAAAGCTGACCTCTGAACATGAAACGCTCAACACAAAACTAAAACAGTTGAGAACCACTGTTGATGCAGTGAAGTAATCTTTCACTGAATTATTAAAAGCCTAAATAACATTCAATGTGATGGCAAACAGCTCCTAGAAGACTTAAGACATCAACAAAGCTTCAGCAGGCCTGAATGAAGTGCATTATATCCTGTAACGCCCCCGCAGAATTCCAGACAGGAAGTGTGGCGAGTAAATCAAGGAAACCACATCTGTTTGCACAATTACGCCCCTCAGTTCTCAGTTCCTCTGAGAAGAAAAGTCTCTTTCTGAAAAGTTAAGCCCGTTATCAGGATTTGCAGTATGAGCTGGTGTTGTGTACAGGTTCAGCCTAGAAACGTGGCCCAAATCCCAGGACATGCTGGGAAAGCAAATGAGCTAATTCCCTCATGACCTTCAGCAACAACTGTTTTAAAGCTGTAGCTCATATCTGCTGCAGCGGAACTGTGTGGCCAAACAATTGATGGCTGTAGCAGGAGGCCCCCCAAGTACGAATATGTGAAGAGTGAAGCAAATGTTTAAACTCTTGACGTCTATCAGGTTGTCGGTATTGTGGAATTTTCACAGATTTGGTGTACCTAAATGGAACTCTTTAATTGTCATCAAAGAGACTTTGAAAGGTTTGTAAGATAAATTGTTGTAGTTTCTGAACTGTGTTCATTGTAGCATGTGGCTACAATGCAACCTATCCACAAGCCAAAGCCGAAGTGGATCAGTTATGGTGATTTTAATACGTGACTCACCCTGGTTCCCGGTGTTCCCTTTTCACCTTTTGTGCCCAAGTCACCCTATAACAAATCAAAGCAACACAATCTTTTTTATGGAAATATATTTCTATAAACTGTCATCAAATCATAACGCACGACTTGGTAAAAGTTTATTCGGATTATGCTTACAGTGACACCTTGTGGTCCTGGTGCACCAGGAGTTCCTGCATCTCCTTGAAGACCCTGTGCAAAAAATAAAACAAATATTTGTATTAATGAAAGTCACTGACTGTAAAGTTACATCACTGTTTCTGACTCAGAAGTATACTGAGTCAGAAAGCTGGGGTCTGCTGAAACCCAGGGGGAAAAAAAGAAGCTTCTGCCTGTAAAACTATCCCAAAAAAAACTTAAATGTTGACTTATGACCTTCTATCCACAAGCTACCCATGTAAAATGAGCAAAGTTGCACTTTGTTGATGTTGTGACATGATCATTTCAAACCTGCACAAGATTAGAGAGAGAACCTCGATGATCAGACGATCTCCTATGAGGAAGCATTTAGTGACAGTGGGAAGGAAGAAGTCCCTTTTAAAAGGAATCAACCTCAGGCAGAGGTTTCTTCCTGAGAAACGACAAACAGAATAACAAATAGGATAAAAGTGCTCATCACACTGGAGTCCCCAGGAAACCTGAGCCTATATTACCATAATGAACAGATGGTTCAGGTTCAAACCTTCTTCCTTCATTTTTGATAAAGCTCTAATGATAAGCTTTATCAAAAATGAAGGTTTGAAGCCAAATCTTAATAGAAGACTGAGTGTCTGTCTCCTGAACTGAGAGCTGGTTCCACAGAGGAGGCTGATAGCTCTACTTACTTTTGGGAACTCTGGGAACCGAACGTAATCCCACTGTGTGCTCTGTTGGGATAATATAATGCTATGACGTCCTTGAGCTATTATAAATCTAATACCAGACTTAGCAGGAAACCAATAAACAAAGTAATATGAGAGAAACATGATTTTCCTCACTGTGGCATCTTGGATAAACTGAAGGTTGTTCACTGAACTTTTAGAGCAGCCTGATAATAACAAAATATATAGTCCAGCCTCAAAGTCTATAAAGGTATGAAGCAGCAGTAAAAAGTTTTTATTTTGATGTTGTGTAGATTAATTGAAGCAGTCCTAGATTTCTGCGAGTTAAAGGACCTGCATAA
Organism: Pelvicachromis taeniatus; assembly: GCA_015108175.1. Lineage (NCBI taxonomy): Eukaryota > Metazoa > Chordata > Actinopteri > Cichliformes > Cichlidae > Pelvicachromis > Pelvicachromis taeniatus. The sequence continues at coordinate 57,417 of VURO01049713.1, read as the reverse complement.
ATCTAGGATACTGTTTTATCCAGTGTTGATATGACTGGTCAAAGATGAGGATGAGGTAGGAGGCGATCACTGTTTTTTTATCATCTGGTATATCCTGTGCTGTACGGGGATGCTCGTTCCCTTCAGTCTTGGACAGTCTGTCACAGGCCAGTGGCCCAGCTTGAGCCAGCACCCACACTCCCATCTGCCTGACTCCTTCACCAGCTGCTGCAGCTTCATCCAAGAGAAAGTCACCCAAACTGCCTACCCCCCCTTTTTCACAAAAAAATCAATACCAGCTTGAGAGGAAATTGTCTCAAAAAATGTATGTACACTCACTTGACAGAACAAGAACCTCTCTCAGATTGATGCCAAAACCAAAATAGCTTAAGATTTTTTTTTTCTGTTTTATGGCCTGAAATTTATTTAAAACCTTTTCAAAACTGCATCTGCATGTGCAGTCGCTCGTGAATGGATGAAAAGCTGGAAAACCACATTCACCCACCCTCAGTCCAGCTGGACCTGGAAGGCCTGGATCACCAGCCAGTCCTGCTTCACCCTGATTATGAAAAAAAAAAAAAAGATTTGAGTCACAAAGTGTCACTGTGTTTTAAAAAGAAATATAAAACAAAGGTCAGAAAGTGACATGATTTCTTTGAAAATGTTTATAATCATTAGTTTTACCAATTAGTGTTTTAAATACTTGCAAATAAGACATTATTTAAAAAATAAAACAGAAAACTGTCATAGAATCTTCATAAAAGCAAAGTGGAAACCAATAGTGAGAAGATTATATATCAGCTTTTATGAGGATAAAATAAAATAAAAAACAGAAGCAGGTACAATAAAGTTAAACTAGGAAGAAGAGCTGGAAAAGATGTTAAATGAAACTACTAATTCCTTATCGTGGTAGGAATTGCTTGCCAAAATAAACAAGAGATATTTTTTGACTGCAGAAATAGTGGCAGAAGTTCAAATTCTCTTGCAGATGATTTGACACATTTTAAGTGACAGACTTCTTTTTGTTGTTGTTTTATATAAGAGGTGATTACAAAACATCCATGTTTGAGGTTCAACCATACACTGAGAAAAGTTTAAATTTTATTTTTTAAATTCTATTTATTAAATATGTACTGAGCATTGAGGAAAAAAATGGTATTTTGTTTGGAAATGATTAATAAAATATAAATACACCATTAAGGCCACCTGTGATTCCATGTAAAAAAAAAACAAAAAACAAAACCTGTAAATGCCCTTTTCTAAATATTTCTTTGCATTTTTTTAACATACATATATATATTTCATACTTTAAATCTTGATATAAGGTATCAAAATAAATGCAAAACCACAGCTGTATAGGTTTGCTTCTTACTTTGTCGCCTTTGTCTCCAGTTAAACCATCGATGCCTGGGATTCCACCAACTCCCTGTGAGATGAAAACACACAATCAGTACCAGTCGGGAGCCTTTTAAAACTCTAAATAAACGTCAAAGGATCTCCAGGTTTCCAGGTTCACACCTTCTCTCCTTTTTGTCCAGGAGGACCTGTCAACCCTATGCTGCCTTTATCACCCTGTGAATACAAAACAAGCGTTAACTTCTATAGTTCAGTCACAGTGAGGCATGCAGGTTGGCTGGGACAGGCGGCGGTGACGTGCTGTCAAAAAAATCAACCCAGCAGTATCACAGAACATGGTTTAGTACCCGATGGATGGATGGTCAATTAAAAACAAAGAACAAGAGATGTATCATCACTGGACACACAAAGTTAAAGTTACACACAGAACACAAAGACTCACATAAACCAAGACAAACAAAACACTTTTGAGTAAAGGTTCAGGAGCCAGAATATGCTTACAGCTTCACCAAGACCCACTATGGTTTGGTCGCACATTCGACCAAAGACTCAAGGAACAATGGCTTCCCATTGTCCTCAGAGCATCACACTTTTGGTTTGTACACTGATGTCATCTTCTGTGCCAAGGAATCCCTTGGAATTCGTCTGAGCAAAAAGTAATGGCTGTTAAATTACACGGTACCATGAGGTCGTACCCACCGCAAAACTTCCCACTGCTTCATAAACCACTTTACAAGTCACAGAAGGTTGCCCTTTAATTATTTCAGGCTTGTATCATATTAACACACGTCGTTTCGTTCATCACAAAGATTAGCAAAAGGGACTCGTGTTCTGCTGCACCCCATGGCAAAAAGACATTATCCATAAGAACAGTGCTGCACCGGGAACTTCCTGTTCTAAAGATGCCATTAGAAGCAATTAAGCCAATTTTGAATTTGCTCCCCCGCCCCGTGCCCAAAGAGAATCAGTGACCAGCTCAGCCACTTTGAACCGCAGCTTAAAGTCAGCTTACGTCATGTGTTTGCATCAGCTTTGAAAAAGCAGCAAATTGCAGCCTTCCCATGGAGAAAGTGAAGACAGATGCTCGCGCAGTAAGAAACAAATAGAAAAAGCAGCAAGGCGCATTGAAGTTTGATTTAATGCACTTTTATCAAACCAGCAAGGTTTTTTTTTCAACTGTAACAAGTACAAAAGTCAAATAAGTGTATCATGAAATGACTTTTGCTGTCGCTCTGCCCCCCTGTAGTGCACCTGTATTATCCACAAGAATTTACAGGTGCATTCGCAAAACTATCAGGATAACACTTCTCGTCTTTTAGATTTCTTGGGCCTTTTTGAGTGTCTCTTTCAGGTCAGCGTGAGTGATGAATACCAAGAAGTTTGTTTCAAGGAATAAATTACACTCCTGGCTGGCACTGGAAGGCAGCACAGAGGCTGTGATTTGTGCACACTCAGTGGGCGTCTGCACGGGACTGGCTCCCTGCTACATATCCTCTGTGGTAACCTGTCCTATAATTCATACATCTGTTACTCTGACAATAAGAGATGTATGAGCACTTTCCTAGACACTCCCCGGAAAAAACATATAGAATAAAAGGCAAAGCTAAAAAGCGAGATAGAAAGAAAGATTTGAATACTATAAGAAGGAGCAGATTAGAACATTTTGTCTACATGCATATAAAATATGCACAATACACAGACAAACATGTATCTGGGTTAAGATGATGCTCATGCAGTCATGAAGGTCAGGGTTACTTACCTTCTCACCTCTGTCACCTTTGACAGAGTTTACACTGCCCTGCAAATAATTAACCAATGAGGATTAATTATTATCGAGGCTGAAGGAAAAGCAGGAAGGCTTGAAAGCACAGCATATGACATGACCAAGACTAGTTTGTTTACAGTGGGGGAAATAATTATTGGATTTGTTTGCTCACATCACAGAAATGAACATTTTTTCTGGTGAAATAAGTATTTGATCGTCTAAATCTCAGCCAGAGTTCTGTCTCTGCAAAGTTGTCTGTGTGCCCACGTGACACACAGAGTCCAAACAATCAGTTGATCGATCCATTACAGATAGTCCTGATCTCAACTCATTATGTGTATAAAGCACACCAATCCACAGAATCAGTTTCTTCCAATCCAACCTCTCCACCATCACAGGCAAGACCAAAGAGCTGTCAGTCACCCTGTGAAACGCTCTATGGGGTGAGGATGAGCATGAGAAAGGTGGTGCATCAGACCAAAACTACACATGAGGAGCTTGTTGATGATCAGACGGTGGTTGGGACAACAGTCACTCAGAACACCACTGGCAACATCTAAATGATTCAAAGAAGGCTTTGGAGAAAAATGCTGTGGTCAGAGGAAACTAAACTGAAACTCTGTGCCATCGACTCTACCCAGCTGAAGAAAGACAAATGCTGAGTATGTCAAATATGGAAGTGGCAACACAGTGCTTTGACATGGTTTTTCTGCTAAGGGTACAGGAAGACTTCACAGCACGATGGATGGAGCCACGTGCTGTAAAATCAGAACCTCCTCCCATCAGCCAGAATACAGAAGATGGGTCGTGGATGGTCTTCCAGCATGACAATGACCCAAAACATCCAGCCAGGGCAACAAAATAGATAAAAAGGAAGCACATTAAGGTCATGGAGTGGCCTAACCCTTCACCGGACCTCAATGCTATAAATTTATGGAGGGACATTTGAGTTGCCAAGTGGTATCCAAGAAACCTAAATGATTTCGAGAGTTTCTGTAAAGAGAAGTGGGTTAAAATCCCTCCCTGAGATGTTTGCACGGACTACTAGAAACATCTCACTGCTGTGCTTTCTCCACCAAATGCTAAATTATGTTTTGGTTGGGGATCAAATGCCTATTTCACTCAATGACATGCAAATAATTTTATAACATTTATGTGATGTGTTTACATAAAAATCATGACACTTTCTTTCTTTGAAAGTGAGCAAACTTACAAATCCAGCACAGGATCAAGTAATCATTTCCCTCACTGTACCACAAAAGCGTTGAAGCTATGTTAAAAGTAAGTAAATTGTGTATTTAGGCTATCAACTTATTAACTTTTTTTTAAAAATAAGAACATAAAGATGTGAATGTGGACATTTTTAAGCTTTCATACACTTTCCCCTTTTTCTCCTCTGAGTCCAGGTGGTCCGATAGCACCCTTAGGGCCAGTGTCACCCTGAAAAAGGTAGGCAGGTTCACACAATAAAAAATAAAGCTGAACAACTATAATGAAAGTGTAATCCTGTATCACAAACACTATAGAACTGAAAGGCAGTGGTAGATGACCTTTTCACCCTTAGGTCCTGCAACACCGGGTGCACCCATGCGACCCTGTGAGAAATGAAAACACAGCCGTCTTTTGAAAGCCACTGAAGAAAGGATTCCCACTCATCCGTGGAAATAATAGAGAGGGATTAGGTGTGGTAAAATCAGCAGGGCTTTACCTTCTCTCCAGCAGGGCAGGAGCAGTTCACTTGAGGGCCTCGTTGTTGCTCAGCACTGGTAGGTGTTGGCGTGGGGATCTTGAAAGGGGGAGCCTCTGTCACAACTGTCTTAGGACACTGAAATGAAGCAATTTATTTTGATCAAACTGGAGCGCGGTGCTGTGATAGAGGTGGCAGGCATCTCTGTTTAAGAGTAAAACTACTCAGACCCACACTTTTGACTTTTAAAGTAGCTAACTGCTTTAGAAGAAATTATACCTACATGGTCTATACCTTTATGATGAGGTGATGATCATCAGTGTCACTCCTGGGTGTAAATTAGTGCCATATTAAGGTTTGCAGGCATCCCTGTGATCCAAAAACTCATGCTTCAGGGTGCTCAAGTCTGAAATATTTAATTTCAGATGTGGCGCTGTATGACGTCATAGAGAGTCGCTGGCACACACAGTTTAAATCTTGTGTTTCCGAGGGTTAACCAACAAGGAAGTTGGAAAAAATGAATGAGAAAGTAGCTAAAAGGTCTTCAGACAGTGGATGAATTGAGGGGCTGCACCAGCACACAGTATAACATAAATAAGAACTATTTTGAGCTATTATGATTCATGCAAAGCTTCTCTAGTGGAGACCAAGAATTAAATATAGAGATAGAAATGAGCATAATAGCTCTCTTATGTGTACTCAGCTAGATCCTATAAGCTGTTAGTTTAGTTGTGTCATAATTACAAGTTTTCAAAGACAATGTTTTTTTTGAGCTGTGGTAGATGTGCCTGGCTCAAGTCATTAGCGTTGTAGTGCATATTTGTGTTAGGCCTTCTCAAGGAGACAAGAAGCACTCTACTTCAGTATTTATTCTCAGGACTGTGGCGTTCATGTGTATTATTACAAAATCAATCTTAAGAAATGAGCACGTGGAAAATATCAGGATTTTATTTCACCTCATCATAAATGTGTATGAATGTCAAACTATGCCTCTAAAGCTGTGCTGTACAGAATTACAAAGTAACAAAGCGGACTGAATATTCAAAGTAGAATAGTTGTGTGTTTTCAAGCTGTAACTGAGCTGGGTGGGGGGTTATTATAGACTAGTATAGGACAATGATGAAATGGTTTATTAAATAAAACAATGCACAGTCATGCAAACTTGTAACCTTTCCTTTAAACACAAAGCATCCCGTCTTGTTCATGTATCTCTCATTTGTAGCTAGCTGATTACTTTGCATTGAATATATTTCTATACAACCGGGTACCTCAGATGTGGCTGTAGAATTGTGACAGCAGCATCTGAAAGACGTGATTTCACTTTCATAACAAAGATGCAGACTGTAGGCATTTTGACCTGTAATACTTACAGGCCCGTTGGGTAGATCACAGCAGGTTTCCAGCTCGGCATGCTTGGAATCGCAGTAAATCATCATTCTCTGGAGGTCGAACTGTATGTTCACAGATTAACAAAAGAGGAACAGGTCAGCTGCAGAAAAGTAACCTTGACTGACATGAATTACACTGTTGGTAAACTCACATCGATTGGCACGCTGTCATACAGCCTTTTCCCGATCACCGTCTTTCCCTGGATATCAATGTCCTCTCTGTCTTCTATCGGCAGCGTCTGGATGTGCTTGCAGTCCAAGTACAGAGTCACAGACTTGGACTCCACACTGAGGGCAATCTTGTGCCAGTTGCGGTCAAACAGGTTGTCGACTTCAGGGTTTTTGAACACAGCTCTCACGGCATCTTTCGTAAGGCCCACAGCGTTGTACTCGACTGCCTTGTTCTCACCGTCCAGACGGATAGACACCTGACAGGTCAGAAGCACAGGGATGTGAACTGAAACATAAAGGAGCTTGTTTTCCATAGAAGTAATGAATGTAAAAAAAATAATTAAATATTTCCAGTGTTTACGGCACAAAGTAATTGTATGTGATTTTTCACATAGTTAGTTATGACAGTTGGAATGACAAAGAGGAGTGAGCGAGATGAGCCTATCCTATGATATAACTCTCCAAGTTGAACCACATGCAGAGACAGTCACATTTGTCACTATTTACATCTGGCTCACCCACCTGTGGAATTCCATATTTGTCAAAAACCTGCCAGAGGTACCAATCTTCACGCCTCGAGGTTTTCCTGAATTTAAATGTGGTCACGAAAGCATATTCATCTGGCAGCCCTTGACGAAACACATCTCTGTGGAATAAAGGTACATTATTATTATTGTTGCTTTATTTCTCTGTTTTTAGTGGATGTGGTAAACCAACCGTTGGGTTGGCTGTACAGCAGCTGAAATATTAATGTATAACGTCAAACACAGTCACAGTGTTTTACCTAGCAACCAGAGTGTTTGTAGCTACTCTGCCTGCTCTTATTAGAAGGTTTTACCCTGCCTTCTTACACTGAAACTGCTGCCTATGTATTTATAGACAGAGACAATTAAAAAAAAATGTTCATATCTGAATTAATATTTATGATGGAAAAGCTCAGAATTCTGTAAAATTTGAAAACTGAGAAAAAATCTTTTTAAAAAAAAGGATTATCCAGGATGTGTTCACTGGCTAACAATTTGGGATTGACACCTTGTTAGCCAACTGTATCCTTTCACAGTCAGATGGAGCGCTTGTTCTTCAGTTTCAAAACTCCACAATGGAAAAATTGCACATCTTGACAATTCAAAAGGAAGTTCAAAATTCAATGGAGGATGTTACTGTTCTCAAACCTGTTTTTTTTAGGCTGTCTATGATGGCTACAGATCAAATCACTTTTATTGACACATCACATGTGCTGGTACACTGGTACAGCAAATTCTTGTGTGCAAGCTTCACAAGCAACAGTGGTGTGCAAAATACCAGAAACATGAGAAATAAAACAAAATTTAAGAATAGGAAATAAATATATGTACAAATATAAGAATGTATGCACGCTATTAAATATGTATACCAAATATATACATATGTATATATGTGTTTGTGTGTATATAATATGTATATACACACACACATATTTATTTATGTTTATTTACAATATGTTAATTCATCAGCTCTGGCTAAAAAGGACCTGGTTATATGTTTGGGGTGGGTCTACGTGTAAATGATGTTTCGCGTGGGAATGTGTCATAACCTGTTGCAAATCGGTCTTAGTTGTGTCCAGAGATGGGCAGTAATGCGTTACTGTAATCCGATTACTTTTTCGAGTCAAGTAAGGGATTACTATTGCAAAAAGTAATTCGATTTCTGTTATTTTCCTGTAAGCACGCTGCATTACTGTGTTACTAAACTGTGGTTTTGTTTCTGAAAGTGTCTCATGACAACGACGTACGAGTGTGCGACACCTGTGGCAGCAACAGACGTGTAGATCAACAATGGATAATATAGAGTGCGGGAGAGAGTACGACCAGGCAGCGTTTAAAGCTTGGAAGTACTGACATTACTGTGCGTGTGAGTCTGTAAAAAGTGACAAAAACATTAGCATTTGCTGTACACTCTGTGTGGGAAGAAAACTTCTTTCTACAGCGTAAAATTAAACTTCAAATCTGAGCAAGTACGCTGCCACGGGAATGTGAAATTCACAGAGAAACTCCTGGATCACCCAATGACATGACTGCTTCAGCACCGGGCAAACCACTCCTGCTAAGCAGGTGAAAAAAGATTTAAGAGCGACAGGACTTAGTGCTGCTGAATCTTTGATTTTATTTATTTTTCACTGTGTTTTACTTGCATCTATTTGAAAAAGTGAGTGAAAACACAAAAAATTACTTTATTTCATATGCTGGAATATGTTTTTGCAATTATATGCTGTTGCATATAATGTCAATTTTGCGTGAATTAAAAATAATAAAACAAGTTTTAAAAAGATACTTTTGATTCAAGTTCATATGATGGATATGCAGAAAAAATAGAATCGGGCTGATGGGTCTATTGCTTTATTACATATTCAGGTTGTGGATCATGTTTCTTTAAAAAGTAACTAAGTAATAAAATAACTAATCACTTTTGAAATTAAGTAATCAGCAAAGTAACAGGATTACCCTCTTGGAGAAGTAATCAGTAATTAGTAACTAATTACTTTTTTCAAGTAACTTGACAAACACTGGTCGTGTCTGGGTTTAAATCTCGTCATTGTCAGAGTTGTTGAGCAGGAAAAATGTCCTTTTCAGACAGAAACAAGCTGTAAAGGGATTCGTTTTTGGAGACTTATCTGCTTTTCACGTTTGCCACTTTCACGTGGATTGACAGGGGCTCAAAAACAAGCTGAGCTGTTTAAAACACAATGGGCAGGTCACTTACTCTGTGTGTTGTACTACAGGCATGGTGCCAAGGCGAACATATGAACTTTGGCCATCTTCAGCTCTGGTTCCCAGAATATCTCTCACGTTGAAATACTCCATCAGGTCAAATCCTGCAGCAACACAGTAAAGAGGGCTAGTTGGACTTCACACATACATAAAAAAACATGCCAGGCTCTCAGGCCATGAGGTTGAGTTATGGTTTTGTCAGATTTGTAGGGGGTGTACTGAAGTTTAAGTGGGTCAGTCCCACCACACCCTGCAGCTACTGTATTTTTGACTTTTTGAAGAATCGCTGAATTAATGGACAACTGGAAAATACAGATGTTTTCTGGACCATTTAAATATTTGTTAGATATGTTGCCAGAGTGGGGGGGAAAAAAAGCTTGTTTCCACTGCTGCTAAGGTCCTCGTGTGAGTCTGTGAGAGTGCATGTGTGTGTACATTGTTCTGCAGCGTGTGATTTGAAGTGGTGTGACCACAGACCATATTTAGGTGGTTTAGAGAGGACACTCCCTTGTACAACAAACAAGTGCTGTAGCTATGGCGATGCCAGTAGGACGAGGGCTTGTGCAGCAATAATGCTGCCAGTCTGTCCAGCAGCTCTCACTGAAAGCTGGTGGTTAGCCTATGTTGTGTAGTCTGAGCTTTCCGGAAAGCAGACTGCGGCATGAGTGAGTCAACAGAAAGAGAACAGCCTTAACATATTCCTGCACAGCCCTAGTTATGCAGCAAAATCTGCGTGAGATTTCTAGTGGGAGTAGTAACAGCAGCGCACTAATCTTTCAAAGAGGAAACCGCAGCATTAAGGTGGTAATGCGAGAGTCTGGCAGAAAAGCTCAGTGGATGTCATTAGAAAAAACTTGGAAGCAGGTGGTTAAGTGCACACATAGCCTGCCCCTCTGTCATTAGCAACAGAGCAAAAAATAACATTAGAATCAAAAGTCTTCAGGACAGATATAACTTATCTGCCTTCAGCTGCTTTATCTGCCAGTAACGTGTCTGACGTGCACCGTTAGGGCTAACAATTATTTAATTCACTCAGATGTGGGTGGAGATTTTATCTTTGCTCAAACACACATAAGGAAACATTTGTCATTGTTTTTTATTCATTTTGATTATGAAACAGCTTTATTAGTTAGGTTACCTCTACTGGCCAGCAGATGGTGGTGTTTCTTTGCTGACTCAAAACACAAGCGTCATCAATTTTGCCTTCGCGTTTTTGTTCGAGTGAGTCAGTCATCAGTATATTAGGTAAATGGAAAACACAGCTTGACATCTAATGTGAGTCATCTTTTAAGTTGTACACTAACCTTAATTTTCTCACCATACTCATGCGGAAAAACCCATGAAAGATTTGTCGCTGTGTTCTGATACCTGAGACTTTTCGGCATTGGATACTCGCAAAATCCCCCCAGTCTCAGTCAGGTTATTTTTTAAAAAGTCTGCTGAGAGGCGTGTGACGTAAAATGGCTCACCTCCCTTTGGAAACAGAGCTAAAGTTGCTATTAGAAAGAAAACACTTTGAGAAAACGACAACTTAACAAGTAAATCTTTCTTTTGAGCAATGGTGATGCTTTGCCGTACAATGTTCGCTGGTTATCAGTTGCTCGAGGAAGCCACGCAGCTGTGAGTTACACTGGCCTTGATTCTCCCTGTCACTGTGCTTGCATCGTGCACACCATGCTGTTTCTGTGGCTCTTTGGGGCCAAATCTGAGCACAGAGCTGTAATTTGAACTGGCAGCAGATAGCGTATAATCAACCCAAAAAGTTATTTTGGACAGCCAAATACGACCACTGGGGTGATCTGCGGCAAAAGCCAGATGAGTTCACTGACTGGGAAAGGCGAGCGCATACACACAGCATTCTTTTGATCGGAGCAGATGGCAACATTTGTACAGTAGATAGTGAGCGCAGAGCCACGGAGATGCTCTGCAGCCTCGTGTGTGTGCTCAGTACCCCGAGGGGGTCTGACTAGACAGCCCGTGATAAATACAAGTCTCATTCAAACCGCAGGTCTCTTGGCTGTCAAATCATAATAAGTGGCAAATAGTCTTGACATTTAGCAAAGAGAACTGCACTCCCTGTGCACCAGCGCAGGCGCATTTGTTGTGTAATTATAAGTAGGACCTGAGGAGTAGCAATGATAAACACTGTGTGTCTGTATGAAGTGAAAATCTCTGTGTGCTTACCCGCAAACGGAAAAAAAGTACTAAACTCAAGCAAGTTTGACATTGTACATCTTAAAGTTAGCTGCATTTATAGAGCGACTGCAGCTTGGAAATCCCCAGACATTTTTATCATGTCAGGGAGCTTCAGACCTCAGACCGCTGTGTGATAACATTTCGCCCCAAGTGGGGCCCACAGCAGGTTTTTAGCTCGTGGAAAAGACCTGATCATGACGCAACTGTCTGTGTTTCATTTGAGATAGAGAGAAAAAAAATCAATGCTTTCTCTACTAGTGCTAAAGTGAAAGAAAAACTAAACATTTTCATTGAGCTGCCTTTGCTTCCATACAACACTATGGGAATTGTTAAACTATAGAAAAATGAGTAATTATGTAATTTAAAATTATGATAGTGTCTAGTAGCACCATTTCATATCTGGTGCTGGTACTACATGTAAAGGAAATATAAATCAGTGCAGTGTAGAGTGTATTCGTGGCCTGTATTGTATACTTTGGTTACAAGAAAAGCATTTCCCATGGAGTTTTCCACTGGAACAAGATCTGACAAACACATCATTGGTCAGAGGATTTATTCCGGTACGAGTGCTTAGGACATCTGACAAAGTGATGCAGCTGCTTAAGAAAGCATCCATGGCTTTCAGTGATTTATCAAAAGTTTGATCTAATTTCTTTTGTGGCTGAGAGAAAAAGCCAAACCACATAATTAGCACTCGCCCAGTGACGAGGATGTGATAATGTGTCTGACAGCACAAAGTGACGCTGTCTCTGATCATGAAAAGACTCTTTCAGTCAAAAAGAGTTTAGGATATCAGGGATAAAGCTTTCTCAAAGGGATCTGCTTGAAGTTCTGTGCTTCAGTCCAATATATACTCTTAAAACCTTAATACAATATGAGGAGAAATATTGTTTATTTAGCAGAACTCAAATACAATGAACAAATATGCACTGAAGGGTTTAAAAGTTCTGACTTAGTGGCTCTTAATATTTCACACAAAGTCTCTCAAATAATTGTGAGAAATTAACTGATGATTATGAGATTATGTGGTTAAAGTACACAGAGTAATCGGGCAGGAATTACATGCCTTTGCCATTTGCTAGTGCATCCAGTAAAAAAGAATAGTTAACAGCTAAATCTCCATAGTGTCTTTCACCAGGTAATAAATGTAGGCTAAAAAGTAGACTTCGTGTCATAGCTCAGTGTGTAACTCAATGTATTGATGTTGTCACTTAAGATGAGAGCTGTGGATGCTAATGGACGGATCTACATGGATGCTATAGCAGTTCCTCATCTCATGAGATTTTTTGTTAGTTTGTTTGCTTTATATTAAATTTAAAAAAATATACATCTGGGAACTTTAAAAACATTGTTGTTCAAAAATATCTACAACTTTACTACTATTTAAACTCATATTTGTCACATAAAAGCAAGGAGCACAGCTGTCCTCATCCTTCACTAATTGACTTACGCATTAAATCAGTAGATGAAAGCTGTCTCTGAAGCAAAAGGATATATCTGCTGCCTTTCTGTTTCAAGTTTCCATATTATGTCTGTGTAGTTTTCCTCCCACATGTCCAAGACATACAGTTTTTTATAAAATGTTCTTAAGAAGTGGCGTGTTTTTGGTCCACATGTGTCAGCTGACATTCTGCAGCTTCTTCGAGGTGTACGCTTCCCGTTTCCCCTGCAGTGAGTTCCAGTAGGGTTGTGATGCTGACCAAGAGTGATATACAAAAGAGATGAAAGGATGTCCGTGTTTTTAGTAAAAAAAAAAAAAATTTAAGAAATCAAAGTCTGTCTTTCCTGAATAAATAAACAGATGACCCTGTGCCAGCCAAGTATGTTAAGAGAGAACATAGATTTTTGGTGCTCTTACATCTCTTTTTCCTTGAACCTGGACTTAGCACGAGTCCAAACACTCGTTCCTGTGCATCTGTTTTTTCCCTTACTGTGATGGATGTGGGTGGGAGACACAGACAGGAACTGAGATTTCCCAGAACACACTGTTATAACTGGTGGATAAACGCTTTTCAAGACTTCTGAGAAGAACCTTTAACAGGAATGTGTGAAATAAAAACACACATTAATGATGGAGTCCTACATGCTAGCAAAACAGCAGCTTCACTGCTAATCTTAAAAAGTGCAGCTGCGCTCAAAGGTTAATATCTATTTTCACATTTCACCTATATTAAATTAACTTTGTGTTTGCTTTTATTTTTGTTTTCTTCCCAAATTATGTTTCATGTATTGTAAACTGCTTTGTAACAATGTTTATACAAATAAATTATTACTAGCTAAATTTGGGCCTGTGGTGCTTTTTCACTGTCGTCCTTCTTTATTCAGTGGTGAGTCAAATAAATCTCAGATACAAATGTTTAAGTTACGTGTGAGCGACATACTTTGAATGTGACACGTGAAAGAAACACGTGTCACAGACCATTATAGTAAGATTATGTTTTATTAAAGTGTAATATATATGCTCCCAACTGACTTAATCCTCTTTGTTTAGACTAAGCTAGGTCTGTCTCATTTAATATCTAAAAGGCTAAAAGCCTTCCAGGCCAAATGGCCTTCCAGCCATTTGGCTGTCCGGCGGGTTTTATAGGTGGGTGGCTGCTCTCTGGGACTGCTAGTGTTAAATGATACTAAGAAGACAGAGAAGGCAAGAATGTGAAAGGTGTATTTGTCAAAAAGTCAAACATTTAAGACAAGGCAGCACCTTGTCTTAACTCTTGTTTGTGATTTCCATAGCCTGGATTTCAATAGTAAAGCTGCAATAACAAACATGTCTGGCAAGTGTATTGTGAGAACGGTACAGATAAAGTACTCGGGCACCTCAAGTGGTCATCTGAAAGGTTTGAGTTTGATGCAGATGAAGTGGATAACCTCTTCAAAACTGTTATCTCCCAGAAAAGGATGGTGACCTCGCTTCAGATAAAGGTGAGGAGTCTATCCTAGATAGAAATGTAAATTCGAGTATCTCGGAGCAAGAGGTCATGACACCAGCAGGTCAACCACACTGGTAAAGAGAGCCGAACCAGGAGGTGAAGCTCTGAATTAGCCCGCTTTAAAACTTGATTTTGAAAAAGACGAGTGTTGTGTTTACACGAGTATATTTAGTTTTTATGATGGCAGCATAAAACAAAACTGTGCTGCTAGAGAATTAGCACCTTCCTGGTCATGAATTAAACCACTTCACTTTATATTCTCACGGAAGGCGAGAGAAACTGTGTGTGAGAACAAACTCTTTGCATGCAATAAATGTTTTTGGAAAAAACAAAACATCAAAGTGTGGAAATGTAGGAAATGCTTTCAGAAATAAAGACCTGACTTTGTGGTTGACACGTATTGCCAATGTTGCATGTTGCTGTTAGGAAAGCAGCAGTTTGCACATACCTGGAACCTCTTCAAGACCATAACTGGTGCTGCCGGGCTTAAACCGATCAGGTTGAACCTTCATATTTGGACACAGGACATCTGAGAAGAAAGAAAAATAATTCAGTTAGACACGCTCGTGCTCTTATTGGACCGCAGGAAGACAAATATGGTAACCCTGTATCTTCCTGTTCAAAATCGAATCACATGTTATTGTTTTATTAGAAGAAGCAATCAGTGGGAAACGTTCTGAGGGGTCAGACGAAAGAGATGTGAAGTGTTATATTGTTAAAGGAAGCAGTCAGATCATTGAAACACAATCTCTAAACTGATTTGTGATGAGGGGAGCACCAGCACAGATAGTCAACCCCCCCCCCCCCCCCCCCCCCCCCCCCCCCCCCATTTCTGCCTTGTGATATCTGGGGAGGGGAAGTGTGTGGATGGCCGGGTGACGACTGAGATGGCTTTTATAGTAGGAGGGGTAACGGTGTTATGTTTCCACACACGTTCACCTCAGTGATGTTGATGACAGCAAGAAAGGCAAAACCTTCAGGTTGGCAGGAGGGCCAGTTTCTGTGTCAGGATGCCAGTTTATGTGAAGGGTGCTGTCTAGTTTTATAGATGTAAACGTTTGCTTAATGTGACTGACAGCTTTTGAGGATCAGTTTTGCATGATTCTCGCACCATTCAAATTAGCTGAAATTCTTCCTTCAAATTATTGTATTGAGATTTTTTTGGAGTAATGTGGAATGTTTGGATACCCATGGACACAGCTAACCTTCATCCATGTTGATTTTATGGTGTATTTGCTGGTTCACGTGAGTTTACATTTGTTTGTTTCTTTTACTAAACTGTCTCATAAAGTATACGCACTAATAATCACATGTGAGCATGCTGACACACTAAAGAAATGTGAACACAGCAAACATTATGCCAGCTAAATGTTAATATGTCAACAAGGCCTCACTGCCTTCCCATAAACGCTGGGTGGAGGCCATAATGATACCCCTCAAAATAGAACAACTCAGGTAGAGAATTGAAGGCTCACTGACGTTCACGAAGAGCTGGTGGCTATTTCTTACTGTGCTGGAATAATGTCTGTTAACTAAAAGTTTTTTGTGGTTTTTTATTTTTTATTTTTCATGTTACTATAGTGTATGCAGCTGGATGTCTGGGTATACACAGAACAAACGAATACTCAAAAAAACAAAAAGACTCAAAGACAGTCCTGTGCAAAAGTCTCAGGCCACGATCGTATATTTCTTTATATTTTCATTCCAACAACTTTTAAAGCTGTCTTCAGCCATCGTTTCTGGAGGGCTTTGAAAGTCTTACTTTGTGCAGCGCTTGCTTAATTACTCATTTTTATTTTTAGTCCAGTCTTTTAGTCTTTTTTTTTAAATCATTTTCAGAGGAATTTACTTGTTTACTTGCTTTTGTGTTAATTAAGCCAACTAACCCTCACCTATGAATCATTCAAACATTAAAAAGCACCTAACTCAAAGAAAGAAGCAGTGCTGTGTCTAGACAAAACAAAAAGGCCAACTGTGACACAGTATAACAGGCATGAAATACTACTTTTGCACCATTAATGTGATTCACAAAAAGGTATTTGCTGAAAACTTTGAAGTCTAAAAGGCTAACTACAACAGCAAACCAGTATCTTAAAGTGAAATCCTAAAGACAAAGCAAAGACATGACATAGCCTCAGGAGATGTGTGCAGCCCTGTAGTTCTTCCATCTACTGTTCACTGAAGCCCCATCAAAATGGTCTCAGTGAAAGGGTGGCTGTTAAGAAACCATTCTCCAGGTAAGGGAAACAGGAAGTATGTCAAATTACACAAGAGCTGGGCTCATATTAAGATCAACACATTTTACGTTTTTGGTGCGAATCGTTGTTGGGGTACATGTGTCAGGAAAGGATGTCAGGACACCCACAACAGTATCTACAGCTATCTGTAAAACATGGTGGAGGCTCTGTAATGATTTGAGGCTGCATTTCAGCTAGTGGTGTTGAGGAGCTTCTCAAAGCTGATGAAATTCTTAACACAGAACAGCTAGCTAGTCAGCTAGAAAGAGCTTGACTGACATTAACTTCATTTTTTTTTACGTTACTTTTTTTTTTTTAACTACAATGATAGTCAATGACACTATCATTGATAGCCCTGCCTCTGTATGTGGATTGCAAGAGCATTTCTTAACATCAGTGAATAGGATCAAAGCTAAGCATGATAAGGGGTAACAACAAACAGAGGATGCGCTAGCAGTGCACACACAGCTGAAGGCTAATTGCATGTGTGTTGTGCTAGCTCTCGGGGTTTATGCGTTA
This sequence comes from Pelvicachromis taeniatus, assembly GCA_015108175.1. Taxonomy (NCBI): domain Eukaryota; kingdom Metazoa; phylum Chordata; class Actinopteri; order Cichliformes; family Cichlidae; genus Pelvicachromis; species Pelvicachromis taeniatus. Next base: position 40,442 of record VURO01049713.1, on the reverse strand, counting down.
AACAGTTGTTCAGAGGCAAATGTTCACAAACTGGAGTTGCTAGTGTGACCATCATTGTGAAACATTACAAACAATATATAACGCACAAGTGGGTGCACATTAGAATTATTACACTCATTTTAAACTGACATTAGCGTTTGGCTCAAAATAATGCAATGCTGTGCTTTGTTCCGCCTCAGAGCTACTGGGCTAGTCGTAGACAAACACATATAGACTTATAGATTTGCCTTTTTATTGTCATTCTTTTGCTGTAAGTGCCATGATAAATTTTCCACTCTACTCTGTTGATTGCTGAAATTAAATATCAAGACAAATCTGTATCCTCCGCTCTGAGAAACTGTATGTGACGAGATAGATTTTAGTCAACAACAGCAAATCCAAATCTTGTTACGCTTTGGAATCAATATATCGTTAAACCTGTTAATAGGTCATTGATTTGTCTGACCCAGATTGCTATCCTGCATATATTATCTGACAAGCGAGACGCTCCAAACTCCCTAACAGCTGTATTATTTTTCTTTCTAATTTACAGCAGTAAAAATCTTCACTTCAGAAATGCTTTTAACCTGTAACACTGATTATGAGAGCCTGTCAGCTCTTGAATATGTTGTCATGCCCCAAGTAGTGGAGTTATTTCAGTTTCTCGCTCATTAGTTCTAATTTAGGCTTGACGTCGTCTTTGTCTGCCTTTTGATTCATTGGGAGTGAAACTGCCACATACTGTTCTTTGCTTGTGTCTTAATTTTTTTAATGATAATAGTAGCCCTTATGAAGGACACTTAGCTTATATTGTTTATAAAGCTAAAGTTAAGCAAAAACTATCATTCTGTAAAATGTATAAAGTGCATCACTCTTGTTTTTTAAAGATGGTGTTGAGACTTGAGGATGCTAAATACTTGAGCTACCCTCAGATTTGTGGCCCTTGGGCTATAATTTGGGGCTCTGGGTGTGAGTTAAACTGGAGGCAGTGTAAAACCTGCCTTTGGGAATGAATCTCTGATACAGACGTATCAGCAAAGATGTGTGCATTACACGGGGCATCTGTTTTCAGCCGTACACTTGTAAATTATTCATATTTGCTATTAGTTGTGTGCCCTGTCACTGTTATAGCTGGTGAATTTTTAAACACCATCTGGGTGCCCCTTTTCTGTTATGTGGAGATGTCAGGTCAAATATGCAACCTTAGGAGTTTGTGTTCTTAGGTGAGGCCACACGTGCCAGAATAAATAGTGTCCATTTTTAAAACTGTAGATTAAAAGGTGAAAACATTTAACATGGACATTATAGCCACTGTAGATGACCCACTTGAAACATTAGAGCTATAATTTTCTGGGTGAAAATAACTCACATCGCTCAGGGAGCCAGTTACGCTGACCACTGATGTACTTGGAGACTCACCCGTGGCGATTTTAGAGATTATAGAAAGAAAACACTGAAACTTTTTTATCTGACTGAATTTAGCCTTTGGCTTGTTGAAGTTGATAAAGTATGATTTAAAATACACAATCTTATTGGATCAAAATCTCTGAGTCAAGAGTCAGAGGTTACTGGCTTTAAGTCAAAACTACAAGCTGCCTTTAAAGCACAAGAGGTATGTGACTTTGCAACTTGATACACCCTCAAAAAAGAGTGAAGGCATTTTAGAGTCTTACTCATCACATTCTTCACAGGAATCACTGTTTTTGCCTCACAGGTTAGCACCAGGTTAAAATAAAAGTCGAGGGTTTGTCATTGCTCTTCCTTAAGCAAACCATGTAATCATGTCATTTCCATTTTAGTATTCCTTGTTTGTGGTTAAGACTTATGGCATCCCTTTCTTTCCAGTCTGGCTAATTTTAGGCAGGAATTTTAAGTGTTGGCGCAGAAAGCATCCATCATCCCTATAAAAACACTAGCAAACAGATGCATCGCTGTTTCGCTACAAAGCTTAAGATGTTGTTAAGAAAGAATATTTGAAGACTATTTGAGTTGATTAAGTTAGCAGTGTAAACTATTTTGTGTCTATGCTGAAACATTTTCTCAGCACACCAGTGGAAAAACCATTGAGGTTAACACTAAGACAGGCTTTCTACTGCTGAATGCCTCTGCACCATAGCAGCAGCCAGAAAGGCAGCTACGCCACAGATATGTCTTGGTTGGGAAACTGTCATTTACGAGCTAATTTTTGCAACGGCTTCATATTCAGTCACAAGAAGCCAGGATAGCTCAGTGTGCATGTATAGCTCTGTGTGGTTGGGGTGGGGTTTTGTGGTTAGGGTCTTTCCTCTTTTCACAGTGGTTAAAAGGTTAAAATAAGAGTCAAATTGATTAAGTGCATATTGCGACTGAGGCAGGCTGTTCAAAGTATAACTTCAAAAAGAAGCCATGCGGCGTGCAGTGTGAGCGATCTGTTGGCAGTGGTTCCGATGGCGGACTTACTCTCACACAGCCTCCTCCTCAGCCTGTCTCTGATCTTGTCAATGGCATTGAAGTCTGTTACATGGAAGACATGGGCATTCTTTGGCTCCGCTGCGATCTCTTCTAGCTCCTCCTTCAGAGCCTCCCCTATGCCCACAGCAAACATCCTGATGTCCGCTTTGGCAGCTTTCTTGGAGGGCTCCAAAACATAATCCTGGCTTCGGCCATCTGTGAGAAGAATGGCCACCTTCTGAATACCTCTGGCAGCCGGCCTTGCTCCATTCTGCACTGTGAAAATGTTGCTGGTTGTGTAGTTGATAGCATCCCCAGTCATTGTATTTCCCCCCAGGTAACGTATGTTGCTGGCAGCTCGCTTCACATCTTCCAGGGTCTTGTGTCGCCCTAGGTTGAACTCAGTGGTTGGTCTGTCGCTGTAGCGAACCACAGCTACTCTTGTCTTGTCAGGTGCTACATCAAAAGACTCCACCAGGTTAGACACCCACTGCCTAATCTTCTCAAAGTTCTCCTTTCCAACACTGGATGAGGTATCCAGGATAAAAGCCAAGTCATAGTGGACGTTTTTGCACCCTAGAGAAGGCAGATGCAGAAGGATTTAAACGCATACAGTCTATGAATTTCCCAAGGCCGCTATTACAACAGAAATTTTAATCCTAATGGTCTTACCTGCCCTTTGTGCTTCCACCTTCTCACTGGAAAGAGTCAAGGCCAGGATGACCAAGACCAGGCTGATCCTAAATCCCAGTCTTAATTCCATCTCAGCCTTGGCTTCAGTCTGTTTTGTTTAGCTTATTATCACCATCAAGTTGTTCAGTCTGCAGAACGACGAGTAAAATCGTAATTCAGTTAATTCGATTCAATTCAATACAAAGTATTTATATAGTGCCAAATCACAACAACAACCACTTTGAGGCACTTTGTAATGTAAAGTAGACCCTACAATATTACAGAGAAAACCCTCTACATAGGTGAGGTAGAAATCCCTCTGAACCCTAAACCTATGTTATCAGAAAATGTCATTTAAACTGCATTAGACACTCCTTATATGCTCCAACAAGGAAAAATCTCATCTCCACTATTGTTCAGTATTTTACTGTCTCCTCTTAAGTAGAAAAGCTGGAAGGAAATGTCTTTCATTCTTAGGAGATGATAATTGAAACCTAAGACTAAAATACATACTTTTTGGTTTTACAGCAGCAGCAGATACTTCATCTGGAGAAAAACTGGACTCGCTAAAGAGTGTTGGAATTTGCTGCATATATATCAACTCCAACCACATAAGGACAATGTCAGGTTTGTGATGCTTTCTGATGCTAAACTACAAACGTTCTCCAAAGTAATTTCTTACTCTTTAAAATGTACATTTAAACATGCATCAAACTGCTAGAGTGACATTTTTACAGGTTTGATCATGTTGTAGAAGACATCAGTCTGCCTCTGTTTGAATCATTTTTATGCTGTTGTCTCTGGGTGGCACTAAGAAAAGTCTGTCTTTTAAACAAAAAACTATTCTTGATCTTATTGTACACCAGTGGTTGTGATGCCTGCTATTAAGATTGATGTGTGGATGACTGTAGCCATAACACAGGCTCATCCTGATCTCATCGCAGGGGGTTTGTGGGGGAAGTTGAGGAAAGTCTGAGTAATGCACAGCTTGGAAAGCAATGATATAAACTGTTTTTTTTTTCTCACCGTCTTCTACTGTTGTGATATTTCCACTCAATTGTGCTTTTAATGTATGTTTTCCAGAAATAAAAAGATACATTTTTGGTGGTGGATAGTAACTTTGAACAGAAACAAAGCAGTGCTGTGTATGAGTTTTCCTATAATGGAAGGAGCAAGTAATTCACCTTTTACATTCCTAACAATCATTAGAAAAGTAGTAATATATTTAAACAAGCTTAAAACATGTGAATTTAGATGGTTTCTAATCTGTATTTTAACCATCTGGAGGGGAAAAAAAGTCCAGCTGGAGAAGTATTGGCAACAAATAAATGCCTCTGGGGTTGAAACGTTAAGCTAAAGTGTCAAACACTGTAGTCGATCCAGCAGGTAGCCACCTAAGGCCAGTGCCAAAAGTGAGTCAGTCCACATAGTCCTATGTTAAAATACCCAGCTTCAGTGGTGAAATTAACATGTTTGGTTCTAGTGGGGTTTTTTTAAACATCTTTTGGCCATTTTGCATAGTTTCCCCCTTCATAAAAACTACAGAGGCTGTTCAACTGAGCCAAACCTCTCACTGTTTGTGATGATTTTGCATCACAAACTAACTAACTAATAATAAAGCCTGCTGTGTGGTATAGTCCATCCAAGAAATTGCTTCAGTTCATGTGGGTGAAATTCTTGTATTATATCAGTGTGTTGCTGCATGTAGCACTGATTAACAGGTTGCATTTGTACATGCCCTAAAATGCATCCAAGCCTTTGCAGCTTATCAGTCCAATCACACCTCTAAATATAATCATTTGTTACTCAAAAAAAAAGGCAGCTGAAATGGTAACGTTGAGGCTTCAAAATGCACACAAACAGTGGCTATGCCCAGTCTGTGATGGGCACTGGACCATGAGCAGATTAAAACATAAGTATTACTTATGTTGTAAGGTAGACAATTTTTCCCTAGTGACCAGGCGATCACCAGCTGATCTGGCCTCAGCAACTTTCAGTTCAGGTCAGTTCAGTTCAATTTTATTTATATAGCATGAAATCACAACAACGGTCGCCTCAAGGCGTTTTACATTGTAAGGTAGACCCTACAATAATACATACAGTGAAAAACCCAACAATCATATGACTCCCTATGAGCAAGCACTTTGGCGACAGTGGGAAGGAAAAACTCCCTTTTAACAGGAAGAAACCTCCGCAAGAACCAGGCAGAGGGAGGGGCGGCCATCTGCTGCGACCGGTTGGGGTGAAAGAAAGGAATGAATGGGATGAAAGTTAACAGCAACATCCCTCTAGCAGGTAGGTAAATTTTGTATCTTCTAGACAAAGCTAGGCTGTTTCCAGTTGTTATGAACGGCAGAGCTAGTCGCCTCCAAGCTGACAATCTGTTTATGCAGTTCGTGGCATGAAAACAACACCTATATTGTCCAAAATGTCAAGTTAATCATTAAACTAGGATTAGCTAGACTTTTAGGACTATAGTGAGGAATGAGGTTTAATGAAAAAGCAGTGAGTAAATGTAACTACAGCAAATGTAAGAACATATGATTTTAAAATACAAAATTATCTGAACAGAAAGTGAGGAAACATTGTGGTGGGACACAACAGCCTGTTGACTGTGCTTTAGCTTCTATGTAGCCTGTGACATAGAAAGTTCACTATTTACTGTGGGTTGAACAAACCTCTTTAGTGCATGGTATTGCCCTTATCTGATTCTCCACTGGGCTATTTCTGCTATTTGGTTTCACTGTTGCTATTAATGAATAAAACAGGCACTTTAGCTGAATTACTGTAATTGCTCAATTTAGTGTGCGTTTAACATCTAAGAAATTCAGCCCAGAGAGCTTTAATGAAAAAATAAATAAATAAATAAAAATCTCAGCTGCTCCGTAGAAACAGCTGAATGAGATTTAGTTTCAAGCTCCTAATTTTCATTACTCAAGTTTGTATGTCAGACATATTATAATTTGCCTCTCTTTCATCACTGATTATATTTAAACATGTTCTGTGAGTCTTCTAACGTGGGGCTGAATTCATCTGCAGTGTGACGTAGGTACAGTATCTGACATAAAGCTAAAAACAGGCTGGTTTGCCTCTGTCAACATCCCAACCTGGGGCCAGTTTCCTTACAAACAGCAGGTCTGTATCACCAGGCCTGTTTCCGCTTCGTCTCTTGATGGTTGACCTGGGACTGCAGTGTAGATGTCTATAACAGAAGCACCACGTTTATCATTTCCGAAATGCAAAAAACAGGGAAAGGTCTTTTTTTTTTTTTTTCTGTTCTTTTTTTTTTTTTTTTTGCAACCAAAGGAGAGGAGAAAAAAAGAGTAAGTTTTCTGATAGCAGATCAGAGCAACACATGGACACAAAAAAACACTTATTGCCAGTAATTCCTAACTGCTAAAGAATAAATAAGTATTTCAGAGACACAGCAATACATGGAAGACTGACTTTTTTTTCCCTTACCTGGCCTGTCGCTCAGTGAGTGTTGCTGGAGGTGTCTTTCTTTCTCTCTTTGCCTCCAGCACTCACAGCCTGAATGAGCACTGGGAAAGCATCATTATCACCTGATAATAATCCAAACTGTCACCCCGCAGGCACCAGAACTCAAGATGAGATTATAATATAATCCAGGGAGACAATCCAGTGCAGAGTGTTGTTAAAAAGTGAGGTGAGGTGAGCTTCAGCAACCTTGTGGATGAGCTGACAAGGTGGGAGGGAACTGCAAAAGGGGAAAGTGTAGGGTTTCACTTGGGGACGAGGCAGCTTCTACTGTTCTTGACTGGGCTGTGCTTGCACGTAAAAAGGCAAAGCGGCACAGCCAATTATAGAGCCAACTTTATGGATATTTTTGTCCTTTTTTCCTCTCTGCAGCTCTCTCGCTCTCTCTCTCCTCCATAGCTGCACCCATCTGAGGTGTTGCCCTTAAAGTAGAGGCATGGCTTCTTGGCAACCACCTCAACTGTCCAGCCTTTGCCACTGTGATAGCCACAACGGAGCCGCCCTGGGGCTGGCGGTGGGCTGGGCCTTATTGGCTTCTACCAGCGACACACTTTTAGAAAAAGGCTGTATTTAAGTTGGGGAAATGATTACAGAACACTTGTGCTTTCAGCTTTGTGTTGAAGGGATGTCCTTGCACTGGCTTATAGTAAAGCTCTGTGATCTATATTACTTATGTTATGCTGTTTTTCTTGGTTTACATTCATGTCAGACCACACACATTTCATTTAAATATACATTTTTATCATATGAAATATATACTTGTATCTTAATTTATATGTCTCCTTGACTCTGCGGTTTCTCATGTTTTTTTTTTTCTCCCAATTTAATGTTTTTAAGTGTTTTTTTGGTCTTTTTTCTTTTCTCGGGACATTTTACTGCTTCCTTTTTCTGACATCCCAAGTTTCCTCAGATAGGATGAAAGATTGATTCATTTTTAAATCAGCAGAAAAGATAATTGAATGGATGGGCTGTATATAAAACACAGACATAGCCATTGGATTTTGAAGCCTCAGTATTCATGTTTATCAACATATTTGGAGTAGTGCAAAGTTACTAGCTAACATTAGTAAGTTTTGTTTGCAAGGTGCTTTTATAGGCAGGTGTGGCCAATGCATTTTCCCAAGGGGCACAATTAATTTGATCTCTTTGTAAACTGTTACTGGTAAGAGTAGCTGTTGCAATTAAGCAACGAGGAGATGAAATATTTGTAGTAAAAGTGCCAACATTCGATCACATTACAGCAACATCCTCAAAGCCAACTGTGAATAAAATCAAGTCGAGTTGAATGGTTCTATTGTCATTCCAACCATGTGCAGTGGTACAGTACACAGTGATATGAGACAATGGTCCTCCAACACCATGGTGCTACATGTGACATGCAACAATCATAACAGAACTACGTAAAGTGCAATGTGCAAAAATGGAAAACAAAACAAATTGTGTATGCTTTCACAAAAGATTTTTTGGAGAAGAATTAACTTTATTCAACTTACTATAGCAATTTTACTTGTATTTACTTGTAGTTACTTGTAGTTACTTACTACTATTGGTTCCTTTTTCTTCTTCAGTGAGAAAAAGCTCATCTGTTTTGGGCTGGAACAAAAGCATTAACGTCAATGATTGAGATGAAAATGAGAACGACAAACACAACACAAAATATTTAAGTATTTCTTCACTGAAGTCGGAGGTAAAACCAGGTCCTTAATTTGTGGAGAGCAGATTGCAAAGTTCTGTAAAGACTATGGACCTGACAACAGAAATGTGTGAGTTTTGTGTGAAGAAAGGCAAATAGCTTTCAGATACACAATGGAAGACACATCATGTATTTGCTGTACTGTGTACTGTTTACCTCAATCAAAGTTGTACATTAGAATTCATTAATAAATATATTAAACCACTTGTTATAAAAATACCAAAAAAAAATTCAGAAATCTGTTGAGACTTCTTTAAAACTAAACATTATACTGTTATTTATCAGGCCGATCACAAATAAACTTTAGTTTTTAGACCCAAATTTGAGCCGGGACTAGTAAACCCCTCTGAGAAGTCATAAATTAATTGAGCACGAACTTCAACCACTAAAAGTGACTTTTGGGACGTGACACAAGGAACTAGATGTAACTGTAATTTGTCACTTCTTTTCTTTCACATTGTAAAACAATACATTTGAAAAATTCATATAGTGGATTAACCTTTACAGAAACATAAAAAACAATTTTGGTTTTGTGCTGTTCATTTAGGTCAGTGTAATAAATATGTTAAGCACTCAATAAGTGTTTTCCTCTTCATCTTAATTACTTATCAGCCTTCTACGAGCCACTGAGCATCAGAAGTGACCCGGGCAGTGCAGCATCCAGAACCTGTCTCCAATCAAGCTCCCAGAAGTCACCAGGTCATGTACAAATGAGAAGGTTGATGGTTCGATTCCTGGCTGTTCTAGTTTGCATGATCCTTGAGCAAGATACTGAATTGCTCCTGATGCTTTAGGAAAAGTGCATTTGTGAAAGAGGCATGTTGTATAATGTGATTTCAGTGTCAAATAGAGTACTATATAAGAGCCCGTACACTTACCTCCCTCTGTTGGCATAGCTGTCAATCAAAACATCCACCGCCCTGACTTTAAGTCTTACCGGTATCAGAATGGAAGAGTTACAAAAAAATCACCCAGTACACTTCTTATACAGCAGGAAATTACTTAAATTGGACATTTTGATACGGCCAATTGAAAGGATTGACTCACTTTTGGAGCCTGACTCGAGATGACTATGACAGAACTGCAGTTTTTTATTTTAATTTTTTTTTTCGAGGTGGGGGGTAATTTATCATTGGTTTAACCTTTTCTGCCATTTGGACCAAACACTTTTTTTTTTTTTTTTAACCAACCATCCCATTTGACAGATAACTGTGCTCTGATTTGACAGGTCGGTGAGTCATTGTGGGCTGCAGGCACTGGTAGACTTATTGCTGCTGGGCCATGAGCCTTTAAATACATAAAAAGTTTCCTCCTCAGTTTTTTTTTTTTAATTAAATATGAAATCACATCAACTATCCTGAAGTTTTAGAAAGGCTGTGATATAGAAGACTGCTGTGATTCACATTTCACTGTACAGTGATGTCTTTCTCATTTGTGATAATGCTCCTTGACAATCACATCATGTTTTATGCAGTTGTCTCCACATGCTTTTACTCCACCTTGAAATACAAACAAATCTTGTGCGGCGCAGTCAAGGCACCAAAATGCTCCAACGCACACTGTCAGTATTTGAATGTCATGGACAACAACATTAGCCATTCCATTGAGGCCTATTTACGGCGCCTTTGTAGCTGAGGCAAGTGAGCGCAGGCCGGGCTATGTATAGGCTCAGTGTGAAGTGGATGGGAAGTAGGCTGACGATTCAGGCCAGATGCACAGTATGAGTGATGGTGTCAGTCTGAGAAACCGTCTGTCGCCTTGTGTGAGAGGGCTAAAGAGTTGACCAGCATGTTGGGTGAGTGAGAGGCTGCAGGCACCGTGTAGTGTTGGAGAAAGCCATCTGTCATGCAACCGACAGCCAGCTTTCAAACTCCCGTATCAGACACAGGCTTACTCTCCTTCCACAATGTACTCACAGTTTTTGTCTGTGAGTGGTTGAGCAGAGCTTTAAGAAAAAAATTCTCACATATTTGATCATTTTATCAAATGATCAAATATTTGATCAAATGATCAGTAACTGTTCCAGGGTAACGTGTTACTGTTACCCTGGAACAGTAACACGTATTACTGTTCCAGGGTGTCAGTCTTGAGGGCTGCCCTTGTTCATTTGGCCTATTTGTGTAATTATTTGGAAAAAGACAAGTTTTGAGTGTTGCCATTCAATGTGCCACAATTCTTAAGAGTAGCGTGTACGGTACTTAAGAGTACTTCAACATGGCATCACAATATCACAAAACTATCATCACACAAATTGGTATGACATTGACTTTTTAAAATATTTGACAGGTGGTTCCATACAAGCAGTTTTCATGTTCCAGTGACCACCCATAAGTCAAGAAAAGGGGTACACCCTGGACAAGCTGCCATCCTTTTGCAGTGCTAAGATATAGAAATATACAACCAGTCACACTCATGTTTCTCTCCTTATTTATTTAGGCAAAAGCCACAAAATAACTGACAGGATTTATTCAAGATGGCTGATTAGAGGTAAGACTTACTACTAGAAAGACTTTCACTAAAACCTTTAAGATTGGATTGTGTATATGTTTGTTGATCCACGGTAACATTTACTGTGCAAACTTCCATGAACTAATTTAATAAAGTCTTTTCTCCAAATCCCACTTTAGAGGACACTTGTTGTGGCGAAATTATGTAGCGCAGATCAGGTGGACATCGGTAACCGCTGTCACATGTCAGGCCAATCCCAAGGCCCACACTCATAGACTCATAGACTTTGAGACATCTTCCTACAAAGTCTGTGAGAGCTTATAGCTGTCCCACTGTCAAATCATGACAGTATTAGGGTTCTCCTGCTTTTTGACCACTTTATGCATGTTTTCTGTTGAATTACACACAGTTCAGTTTAGATTCACTTGAAGAATATCCCAGACACTCTTCGACTTCAGCTCCTCGTCTTTTGAAGCTAGGAGGTTCACATGAGCAGTTTTCTGCCCCTGTCCTGCCACCAGCACGGTGGAACAGTGGTTAGCACTGTTGCCTCACAGCAAGAAGGTCCTTCCTGGGTTCAATTCCACCATCAGGCCGCGGCCTTTCTGTGTGGTTTTTGCCGGGTACTCTGGCTTCCTCCCACAGTCCAAAAGACATGCAGTTAGTGGGGATAGGTTAATTGGAAAATTCTAAATTGCCCATAGGTGTGAATGTGGGAGTGACTGTGAGTACCAAATCACAACAACAGTTGTCTCAGTGTGCTTTATATTGTAAGATAAAGACCCTACAATAACACAGAGAAAACCCAAATAATCATGTGATGCCCTATGAGCAAGCGCGTTGGCGACAGTGGGAAGAAAAATGGTCATTTCTGTGTCTAATAAGGATCATAATTTACAAAATGATCTTCATCCTTTAATCAGTATGACCTAAAACCAGCAACTAGGCCCATAAAATCACTAGTACTGTTTGCCGGGGTCACAGAATAAGGGAGTCGTTTTCAGTCCATCTGTGAGCCACAAGCCATGCATGTCCACACTGGTTTCAAAACACCTCAATGGCATCTGTCATTGAACCTGGGAGATAAAAACTGTTATATTCTGTACCATAACACGTATTACTGTTCCAGGGTGTCAGTCTTGAGGGCTGCCCTTCAGCAGAGTCTGTGAAATTAGTTCTTGTCATTGTTGACTTGTGTAGTGTTGTACTCACACTGGCCCTCAGAGGTCAAACACACTGCAGCTTGAGAAAACACCAGCAAATAGAAAAATGCTGCAAAGGCAAATAAAACACAATGGATGTTGAATAAAACATAAGAAAAAAAACCCAAATAGCTGCGGAAGTGATGTTGTATTTGTTTTCTTTCCTTTTTTCAACAAGGGACGGCACTGCATATGCAGATTTTAAATGAGTGCGAAAACACTGCAAACAGTTTTATCAGGTACAGAAAACCAGAGTCTGGGAGCAGATTTTGTTGCAGGTTTGGCTTGAAAAGTTTTACTTTTCTTGTTTAGCGGCTTTGAATGTTTGTTCGTGGGCAGAGGTCACAGTTGGCATAGACTATAAGCCTGGAAAAGCTAAAAAAGCATTTGAAGCTTTTTCTTTTGTGTTTATAAGACGGTGACTCCAAGCAGCAGATTTTCACTGAAGTAAATCTTCCAGTAACAGTTTTTTCTGACCACTTGGGGGCAGTGGAAAAAAAGTTTTGGATCCACAGACTTTTTTTTTTTTTTTTTTTTAGAGCAAACATAGCACTTAGTTACCAAAGATAATTCATTGAATGAAGCAGACAGTGTATAATGGTAGCAATGACAGTGAGATCACAAGGCCCTACTTTGGGCTGAGTTAATGTCTAATGTCACCTGCCTGGCTCATTTCCAAAAGCCACATTAAAGCACTTCCAGAGTGGACGAGTGTGATCAGACAACAACAACAACCTCAGCTGGCATTCAGAAACTCCTGCAGTTGCCTATAAGTCAAATGAATCCTGCTTATGAAAGCAGAATTGCTTTAACAATATCAGAAAGAATTATAATTGAACAAAACAAATGCACTCTCCACCTATCCACACATCTGTTCATAAACCATGTGTTTGTCATTGCATTTTATATGTTTGGGCCACAAGAAAATCTTCAGGTGGGTTTGGCTTTGTGCCAACAGCCTGTACAATACACCTCTGAGAATTCAGAAGGAGCTATTTTCACACTGGAGACATTTGAGTTAATAAAAAAAAATAAAAAGCATTTCAAAAACGCACGGCACTGCCGAAAAGTAATCATTATTTTTGTACATTTCTGCTCAAAATCCTACAAATTGGAGCACATGCCTGTCTATATCAGTCCTGTGCATGTGTGTGTTTTATGATGACATCATCCTATTTTATCAGAGTCAGAGACATTGCAGAGGGAGTACATTGTTATGCTTTGTGATCAAGGGGTTTTTCCTCATTAATCTGCAGTTAGCAGCACTTGGCTTCAGACTATCAAGTGCCTGTTCTCTGCTTCCACCTTCAGCTGACTGTCGGTTCAGAGTGCAGCTTGCAGATTGCTTACTGCCATCCTCCTCGTGGATCTTCCTGGCACCTCCACTCTCCCAGGAGGCCGCAAGTTCTGGTGGCTGTTTGATGCCTTTCCCAACATGTGGCTGTCCTTGAAGAACCCTCTCTCCCCGCTGCCCTTTGCCTTGGACACCTTGGACCAGCTTGCGCTCATCTGCTGATAATCCTAGTGTTGACGTGTTTGAATTGCACTGATCCTCTTCTAGGCATTGTGCTCTAGTCAGCCTCAGCCGCCTCCAACCTGTCTCCTCCTGGAAGTTGCCAGGGCTGTGGCACGCCGCCTCTCTGCCACATGCAGCCTGAGCTCTAATTTGAGGGAAAAATGAGGGAGGGGTAGGTTTGCTGCACAGACGCGCTGGAGTACCTCGACACACCACATCCTCCAGATGTTTATGTCCAGTCTGTTCTATGGGGTTGGCACGTGTCAGCTGTGGCCTTGCTGATTGATTTTGCTGCTGAGCTTTGAGTGGTGCAATGGAAGCAGATGGAAATGCCTCTGCTTTTACCAGTCTCTGCCTCGTGCATGATTTTACCTTCCCTGTTTGGGTCACATCCAGCTTACAAGAGGCTGGGTTGGGTTCTTGGTGGATAAACTTAAGCTTTTCCCTCTGAGCATCCTTCACCTTTTCTGGGAGCTCCAGCGGGGCAAGTTTCAGGGGTCGTCTTAGGGGTTGAATCTCAGTCTGCTTCTCTACGTCAGGCTTCGGGGACTTGAGGGCTAACAAGTCCAGCTGTGGCACACCTTCCTCGGTGGGCAAGGAGGTCGCAAGGTGACCCACTCCCTCCCTTTCATGCATGGCTGACAGACAGAGTCCAGGTGTCTTGGAGTTGCAGCCCTTTTTAGCTGCTGGTTTGAGCTTTTGACCATTCCGATGCAACGCGGTATTTTTAGCTTGAATAGTCAACATTTCTTCTTGCTGCAAATCACAATGAACAAAAGACACATTATTGGTTCAGATGAGTCATACAACAAAAAATAATAATGTCCCTGTTTCCAGTTATAATTATGAGAAACAACGTTTCAAGATGTTTAATGGCACTTCGGAGTAGTGGCAATTGCAGTACTCTAAGGATGAGCTGTTTCAGCTGTCTTTCAGCTGTTTTGTATACCCAAATTGAAAGCTTCAGAAAGAAGAAAATCACAAAATATGCTTGTTGGGTGTGTGGCGGAAACACGTTCTAACTCTAACCAGGTCTCTGATGTCTTGGTGGATGTTAGGATGCTCATTAATGTTAATATGGGCAATAACTGGGCGTGCCAGGTATCCCTGCAGCTCTTGAAAGCTCATTACGATGGCTATTTCGAGGACCTGTTAGACTCAATCCATTCTGGAAAATAACTGAACACCTGGATTCGGATGCATTTATTAACGACTGATTAATATTTACAACTGCAAACTTGAACATCTATAATAAACCGAGGAACTATTTGCTTACTTACTGCAATGGCTTTTTTAAATTTAGAAAGTCATCAATACAGATCCCTGCTTTGCAGTGAGCGTTGGCTGTGGTCGTAAATTCACTTAATGGTTCTGTCACTGTGATCAGCATGGAAATGTAATGAAATGTTAACACATTTGTTTTTCAAATGTTGTGCAGTGTCTTTTAGAACAGTGGTCACAAGTCTAAAGGCTAGGAAAACAACCACATATGCACATATAACTAAATTAAATCAATGCAATAAACAAATCTGTGTCTGAACACATTCAGTAACATAAATATTGTTTCTTAACTTTCTAAAAGTTAAAAAGTATGTGTTTTGATCATTCCTCAGCTAAGGCTGTTTAAAGTCTTGCTTAGAATTAAGTAGAGATCCTTTTCTTTGGTATACTACAGTATATTACACTCACATCACATGCTGTCCTTATGCTGCTGAGCTATTACGGCACACCAAAAATAAATAAGCTTGTACAGTTCAGCCCTCTTAGCTTGAGATTATATTTTAATTTTTAATGAATTAAACAAACGTAGAATAAGAAGCAATAGATTATATCGGAATAAAACAATATATGTATTTCAGTGTCTGGTCGATACTACACTCTACACTCAAAAGAAAAAAAAAACAATGCTTAATTTAACCAAGTCAATGAAATGTAATGTAAATCTGGTCAAATAAAAATTCTCAATTTTTTCTCAGTATTTGAATAAATAAACCTTTGATTTTTCATATGTAATTTGCATTTTAGTTAAAATTACTGCTTCATGTTTATTCAGGGTGAATAATTTTTTCTTAAGTTTTCTTTAATTTGTTTTATCTGGACAGTTACTGTAAAGCCATTGCTTATTAATTTTGCATTACTAGAAGGTGATCTAAGACATTACTGTAAAACATGACTACATCTGCACATGCACTTTGACTTCCTCCAAGTTCACAAGTTACTGATGAGAATCAGTGTAAGGATACTCACAGATTTAGCAAACATCTCTTGCTTGAACTTTTGCTGAATCATATCTTGCAGAGGAGAGCTGCGTTCTCTTGTTGTCCCTGCTTGGTTGGACCGTGCCACCCGGGTGAAGGCAGTGCCACTATAGTTGCAATGGAGTTTAGCAGCCTTAATGTCATTACACAGATTAGGGTCACAAAGAGGCACAGTGATCTCTACTGATCTCCAGCTTAGTAGCCAGTGCCCACACTCACTCTGAGTTCTTGTTGACACAGTTTGTTTGTTTTCATTACCCTCAGCAAGATTTTACACTAATAAAAAATGAGTGGCGCCTTGCTGCTCAAATTATGACTGAAAAGTAGCAGTAATTTCCATTTTTCACTGACCACCAGATGGTGCCAGAGACAACCTTTGAAGAGTATTGTGACCTCACTGTTATTGCATATGTCAAAGGGCCAGCAGTGAGCTGGAAGAGACCCACGGAAAAAACTTATCAAATATTAATATAATCATCTAATAAATAATTTTTTTCCTCCTAAATAACACTTATAGGCAATTTCCCTTTGCAGACATTATAAAAAGAGCTAACCTTAATACATTACTATGTGGGAAATCTCACAATACTATGCTGCATATGTACAGCTGGAGCAAACAGGGAGCTCTGTGACAATTTATAACCGATTAAACATCTCACAGCCTGGCATCACATGAAGATAAAGATGACACTGACACGGACTACTGTGACCTGTGCCAACCGCTCTGGAATTTGTGGAAAATAATGTCTGTCCAAGTTCCCTAAAAACCGAGCACCTGCATCAGGTTTAACAGGACAAAGGTGTCTGCTTGAATTATTGATTTCATATTCACTGCCACAAACTGTTTGAGGTCACTAAACAAATGATTTTGCTTTTAAAAGAAAAACATTTGTTTTTTACATGAAAATATAATGAAAGGTTTTCAACAGTTAATTATGGATGCATTCACTCTCCTTTAATCATTGATCATTTTTAATATTGGCACAGATGTACAGCAGACATTTAGTTTTTGGTTGCTAAAAATCCGGTGGAACATTGTTTTACTCAATGTAAGTTTATCAGGGTAAAAGGCTGATCGATCATTAGAAAAACCCTTTTACATTTATGTTAGCACAGCTGAGAACTGTTGCTGATTAAAGAAGTCTTAAGACTAGCTGAATGCCCGGAGCGTGAGCAATTACAAAAACACAATTGTCTCCAGAGTCATCTGCATTTGTTTAAAAAAAACAAAGGATATAAAGGACACTGTCTAAAACTTGAAAAATTCACAATACTATTCACTTCACAAGCTAACTGCCTTTAACCTAAGTAGAAAGAGAAGTGGGAGGTAGAACTAAGCAAGAGGACAACAGTGCATTACAGGTACTGGCAGCATCATTGAACGGTATCCATGAAGCAACAGTCTCATCGTCAACAGTGAAAAGAGACGTATTGCATTGACAGCTAGAGTGTTAAAGGTCTGCAAGGAGATTCTCTGAAGAAGGCAACATTTTAGATGCTTATTTCTGACCTTGTCAGTTTCTTACTATATTTTTCTGGTCTGATCATCGCTCCGGTTCACTCCGCAACTGACCTGATTAACACATTTTCATAAAAGAAATTCATACAGTTTTCTGGGTGACTCCAGACTTTTGACTTGACCCCCATGTAATAATGCTGCGGAGCAAAGAGCTTTATATTCACATGTGGAAATGCTTCGTTAATATCAGACTGAACATATGACACACTGTGGGATTAAAAATAAGGTGGGCAAAGAACAGATGTTTTTGTTAACTGAATTCATCTGACTGTGATGTGGACATGTGGCCAAAACTGGAATTCATGCGATGTTCACTTCAGGCTGAGTTCACTTGACTCCATAGAGCCACTGAACTGGATCAAGAAACCTTTATTTTTGGAGAACTTTGTAATGTAATTATTGGGAAGAGAATCCTTTGTAAAATTCTGCCAAATCCAACATGTGGAGCGACCCACAGTGGCAATCCCTTGTAGACTGTCCATCAAGTTTTAGTTTCAGCTGAGTGAAAGTCTGGTATCGTGTTAGTCTGTAACTCATGTCGAATAAGCAGTTTGTGTCTGTGCAATGCACACTTTACAGTTTGTGGATATAGCTAGCTAACCAAGGCTGCTAGCTGTAGCCTAATTTAACATAGCAATCCAGGCCCTTGTCCCATTGGCTGTGACAAGTATTTGTCACAATTTGTTCCAATAAATTAACGTGAGGGGGTGTCAGAATGTTGAGGCTTCAAAAGTCAGAATTAAAATCAGTGGGTGAAGTCATGTGTTTAATTCTATAGTGTAAATGTATGTGGTTTAAAGCCCAGTGTAACAATTTAGAAACTATTATGTGACTTTTTACAAAAGCACGGTACCCTCTTTTGCAATAAGTTTAAAATGGTTATATCATTTTAACTTCACTGATTACAAAAAAAAAAAGAAATTGACAGCATGATTTGTAACCTTTACATTACCTTGAGACTGGGGGTGCTGAAGGTGCTGTGTAGACATGTATTCTATATTATCTGTCTTCACGGGAATTATACTTTAATCCCATTTCAATTCACTTCACACGTAATTCTTCTCTTCTTCAGTCTAAATATCTTAAGACAAGCAAGATAAGACAGTGATGTGCCGTGTGTTGCCTGCAGGAATATTTGCAGATCTTAATCACCCTCCTATAGCAGCTTGTTTGAAATTTTAGCTCTATTGCTCCCACATCAGCTTTATTTATTGTATTTAGAAGCAGACTTTTCCTAAATGGATGAGACTTTGACCATCAAATGTACTTTTCTTCAAGCAGACAGACCCAATCGTCATTTTAAAAACAAACCTCCTGTTCTCCATTGTCTTGTTCTCTTGCATTCTTCCCCTAAAAATGAAATGTCAGCACCTGCTCATTGCATCATATTATTGGTGTGGTGGAGTTGGTACCACTGCAGAACAACTTGGCTCTGCTTACATGATTATTTGAGATGCAAAATTACAGGCTTACCGCCAAGAGAAGGCCTCAACGCCCCTCTGCCACTGTTCTTATTGTGTCGCCCTCTGTGTTGCCTGACATTCAGGGCTGACAGTATAATTACTACGGTGTGGGAAGAGGATAAAAAGGGATGTTTGTTCATTCTCCCACCTACTAAACATCCAGCTGCACCACACGAGCCACTCACAGAGAAGAAGGTGGCGACGACCAGAAATCCTTCATAACATAAATTTCAATGCTTAGAAGCTGTGCTTTATATGTATACAGTGTGGTACGCAGAGGACTAGACTTACTAAAAAGTTAAGTCACAGGCTCTGACTCTTAAACAGTTTTTATCAAACTTATCTGACAGACACTTCAGAATTCATATTTAAACAAAAGTCTCTTTTCCTTCGTGGGGTCCCTCAAGGTTCAGTCGTCGGACACCTTTCTGATTCGGACATATATGGAATTTCCTACCCTTGCAAAGCTGACAATACAGTCATGTTCAAGTGAAGTAATTTCAACAGCTTCTCCGAGCTCAGCTCATGTTTTTATGCTATCACTAATTGGCAGTGTTTTAATTTCCTCTAACTCAACTCTGGCAAAACTGAGGTTTTTGTTCTCTCTTCGTCTTATTTTTGACTGGCATCTAAATTTTGGAACTGAAAATTTTAGTACGCACTTCAGTTTTCTCCCGTCTTGATTGATGCAACACGCTTGTCTTGTGTATTTCTCAGTCCTCCCTTGCTCGTCCTCAATTAGTCCAGCATGTCCAGGCTGTTTAGGCAGAAATCTAGGCTGCCAACAAACTTTCACCCCAGCTATTCTTTTTATGTTGTGTCTAAACTAAAGCAAAGCCATACCACCAGACATAAATGACTGAAGAATGCAAATAACCATCATCTTATCACTGTAGTGTCCTTATTTGCTTTCTTGTTATAGGAACTGGATACAAGGTCAGTTAGCCAGTTAGGCTCTATGCAAAGCTGACCTCGGAGCACTTTAAAACTCAATAAAAACCAAAAATATTCTTACTAAGTATCTTTATTTCTACTCATTTTTTTTGTAAAATGCAGAAAATTAGAAGGCTCGTTTTTTCCCCCATGGTTCTAGTTTTTATAATAAATTTAGCTATTATTCTGCTTTAAGTAGCCCGGGAAATGATATCAGTAATCTCATCTTACTTTCAGGAAGAAACCGAATAAGCACATTTCTCAGTAGGTTAAAATAATCCCTCTAACATGGACACTTACGGAAAGAAAGTAAAACTTAAATATTTTAAGCACAGGCAGGTTGATTTGGTTTGCATACAATTATCATTTAT
This sequence comes from Pelvicachromis taeniatus, assembly GCA_015108175.1. Lineage (NCBI taxonomy): Eukaryota > Metazoa > Chordata > Actinopteri > Cichliformes > Cichlidae > Pelvicachromis > Pelvicachromis taeniatus. The sequence goes on along the minus strand of VURO01049713.1, from coordinate 20,460 downwards.
TTTCTCCTGCAGCAGAGATTTTTAAATCTGCTCTGATCCTTGCCTGACCACCCTAATACTTAAGACCTCTCTCTTCATATTTTTTAATTTTTAATTTGTTTAGCCAAATACTTTAGGGCTTTTAGTTGCTTCTGGCTTTAAAACCTCCCCTAAACTTTCTCTTTCAAGATAAAATGTTATAAAAGTTGAGAAAAATTGATCACAAATGAGTTTGATAAACTCGCCTGCGGCTGTTTAATGAATATGTAACAATGAAACTCCCCAGACCGGATTTTTGTTCTCGAAATGAAAAACTCTTCTTGGGTTTTGGTAAAATGACTTCAAAGTTGGAGACGTTAAGCACTTACAAGAAGACAGAGGGTTTGAGAAGGAGGCTCATCATTTTTATTCAAGTGTGTTATGGCTTCACTCAGGCTGTTCAAACCCAGTGAGTCACCCACACCAAATCATGCACACACACTC
>VURO01049713.1:0-19978 GCA_015108175.1 Pelvicachromis taeniatus | reverse complement strand
ACACAACAACACAACACAAACAAAAACAAAACAAAAAAAAAACAAAACAAAAAACAACAAACACAACAAAAAAAAAAACAAAAAAAAAAAAAAAAAAAAAAAAAAAAAAAAAAAAAAACAACAAAAAAAAAAAAAAAAACACAACAAAAAAAAAAAAAAACACAAAAAAAAAAAAAAAAAAAAAAGGAAAGAAAGAAAGAAAAAAGAAACATACAAATGTAAAATGTTATGTAAAATGTTCATTGCACTCTGAACAAATCTCAACAATCTCTTCTCTAAATGTTGAAAAGAGAGCCACAGCAGAGAGCACTGTACAGACATCAGTTTCAAAATTGCAACAGAGGACGTCAGTGGCTTCAACGTGACCATCAAACCACATGATTACCAGCAAGATGGGCTATAATCTCCTGTAAGGAATATGGTACATGGTACTATTTGTTCATCAGACCTACAGAAGAACCTATTGCAAAGGATATTTCACAAATAGAAGTTATGGAACACGCTTTCTATTATTACACAGATAGTAGTGCAATTTGTGTCTCTTTGTCCCTGTTGTAGATTAACATGGCACTGTTGACAGAGAAATGGCCTGCACATACTGCCACATGCAGTAAGAAACACCTGGAAGCCAAGCATGGCCACATACGGGATGCCGTAAAAAGAAGCAGCAGCCAATGACCAACAGGAATCAAGTCACCTCCATATCGTAGGACGCCACGTGGCAGAAGACAACATGCAGCCGTGTTTGTCTAGCGAGAGCAGTGGGGTGTGCGGCTGTTTCTCCATCTGCATCTGTTACAGAGTAGCATTCAGTTGAGGACCATCGGTCTGACACATGGCATGGCGGTTGAAAAATCGGAGTAATATGAACGCGTGTGGGAGGGGGATGAAAAACGATCTGACTTGCAGCTCATGAAGATTAAATGAGTTCATTTGTTTGCTTCTTCCATTCAAAAGTTTAAAAAAAAATTCAATGATCTATTATGGCTGATACATTCCCCAGAAATGCTGCTTGGAAAAGTTTTATTGTGAAAGCGGATGCAAAGCAGATGACACTGATCACTTAGTGAGCGTACATATTTGGTTAACCCTATCAGTGTTCTGATAATGATAGATTTTAATAATGGTAATGATCATTCTGGTGTATTGCATCTTGGTTACGCTGCATTATCAGAGTAACAGGTGAGAGGAGGAAGCACTGAAACATCTCAACAACAAAGTCCAAAAAGAACAGTTGTTTTCCCTTCGGCGTACTCTTCAAGTACATTCAGATAACCTTGGGCTTTATTAAGGTTTCGTATTCTCAACAAATCCCCCGAAGAGATCAAAATCAATGATGCATCCAGCTGCCTCACTATCTGACCTTATATTTTTGTGACATTAAGCTGGAATTCCATCATCGCCTTCCTTGGCTGACAGAGATTATATGGCTAAGTAAAACGGGGGGAAAACAACAACAACAACAAAAGAACACGGGGGGACGTGGAGGAAGAATCATCATCACCCTAAGCTAAGTTTGTTTGTGCATTTTGGATAACTGATTTTCTGGGTCTGCGCTTGTCTCAAGGCTTTTTAGCTAAAACTCTATAAGTAATGTTCTGCCAAGCATCAAACAGCAAGCAAAGTTCGTAACTAGCAGGTGAGTTAATATTAATATTGTTCTTTTGTATATATCAATAGTTCTATTCATCTGTACATGACACATGGACATACATGACTAGAACTATAAAGTTAAACATGTTTACTGGAGAACTTTTCTTACAATATATTCTTTTTTTATTGGAAATGTACAAGGAGTTGCAGCATAAAGTAACTGCCAGTTTAAAACTGTCTTTCCCAGCTCTCAAAGTTGACTGTAGCAGCCTGTAAAATCATTTTTATGTAAACGTTTCAGGACACAGTTCCTGCAAAAATATGTGAAGTTTCTGCTCATCCACAAATGCGTTGTCATTGCTACGTTACGGCCACAACAACGAACAACACTAGATAACAATGATCAAAGGACTTGATAATCACTAGGATTATTAAGATCAGTCTATTCCTTTAACGCTACAGCGTTTGTGTGTTTTAGCTTCTTATGGAGTCTTATAGTTCAGTGACACCTCATTGAGGCAAACCTTGTTGAGACTAGGAAAAATAGGTGGTTACCTCGTGATTGCACTCATTTTATTATTTTTGCATTTATCAATCAATTGAAAGTAGTTGTAGCAACTAACTGGTTACCTAACCTGCGTTAACACGGGGAGCACTTTCAGTTACGAGGCGATTTTGTATTTTGCAGTAAAATTACCATTTTTACAGTTTATCAGTTTATTTCCATATTATCATAAATAGATGTTGGTATGTAATTACCAGCTTGACGCAGACTGACAGCAACAAGAGCTCCGTGTTATTGCTGCACACAGTCACAATTGTTTTTTGTCATGTCACCATCTCTAACCACAGTGTGGTTGTAGCATTAGCTAATTGGAGTACCCACAGGCTACCAAACATAGCTAAATATGGTTTTAAGTTGATAATGTCAGCTGATTCATCCAAGTTCAGTTTACAAAAAACAATTGATGCAGCTTTGGAAATAGGCCGTGTCAGCTTTGCCGCAGTTTTTACCCCTCAGCTGTAAAAGACTGTTGGGGTATTGTCATTACCCTGCTGTGTGGGCGGGCAGATGGCGTGGACACCCAAGTTTGTGAATGTGATAACACAAGACTGAGGGGAAATTGATACCATAGGTGTATTTACTAGAAAAATCTTAGCCGAATCCCAATCTCAGTGACTTCAAACTAAAGGTCAGAGGTCAAGTTTTCTGAAAATCTTGTGAATGTAATAAGTCAAGAAGGAAGTCAGCTACGATTTTTAAATTGATAACATAGGTGCATGTACTTAAAAATCTTGGATGAGTTCAACTCTCCCTGACCTTTCACTCAAGGTCAGAGTGAGCCAATGCTACCCCTCAGGGGGCCGACCGGTAGCATTGGCTGTTGCCAGTATGTTTAATAAACACTCTACTTTTTCTGTGGTTGTGGTTTGTTGTGGCTTATGTTGAACTTTCCGAAGTTACATCCTTTAAACCTGTCAAATAATCACACTCCTTGTGTTTCTTGCACCATCTGACTTCATTGTGGGAGGTTGTGGCAAAGCTCAGCAATTATCTCTGAAAGCACAGTGTTGTTATTACTGAAGAGTAAAGACCCAGCATTACGAGAAGGACACCCAAGCTGCTATACACCAGAATGATCTCCTGAACCATTGTGAGATGATTGTGTCTTTGAAAAGTTAGGACGTGATTCAGTCTGCTTTGTCAACGTGTGAGTACTTGACTCTGCGTGGTTGATTTCCTTATCATCATACAACTTATCAGGACTGAAATCTGTCTCTATGTTTACCGCATCTGCTCTATTGTTAGCCCTGAAGCCAGACTGCTATAGTCTAACAATAAATTTGGTAACATACAAACGGATCTGCTGTTGAAATGTGCCCACTTTAACAGAAACACTGACTGCTGTTTCTTCAAGGCACATATGCTAATGTGTAAAAATACGTATGCATCTCAGCCATGAAAAGGCTTTTTTTTGTTAATATTCCAAAGATTGTTATCTAAATATCCTGTACAAAATGTTTAAAAGCCAGTAAGGATCCAATAATGAAACAATGCTTTTAGGGCTTCTCTTAGACTCCATGCCCATGTTTGTCACGACTGAATAGGATCCATAGCGTTTTACCGTTTGCCCAAACAGAATGGCATTCACCTTGTGAGGCATGCTCAGCTACCCAGGAAATTAATAAAAGCCTGTTGACACAAGGCTGCAGAGAATACTGAAGGTCACGCTTTAACTTGAAAGTTAAAGTGCAGAAGTTTTACCAGGTTTCCAGAAGTATTCATTGATTTTACACGACATAACCTGCTATGGGAATAAAAAGGCTCCCGTGTAACTTAAGAGAAAAATCCTCGCCATCCGGCTCCATACTTTACAAAGAATATACACTTACATTTACATTTGCATGTTAAAATGCGTTTTCAATCCTGACTAATTTACATGATGAAAATTTAAACACATGTGAAGTAAAGGTAGGTTGGACCTTAAAAACAGGCTGGTAATCAACATGAACATCCAGAGTTAGTCAAGTATTTCCTCGGGGACATGATGTTTCTAAGCTGCATTTCTCTGAAGATTTCGAAATGAGAATTTGACACGTACATCGTGTTGTTTGGCCTATGCGCTTGGACTTCTTGGATTGCATTCATTGCCTACAGGAAATTAGGAAAAAGGGGTTTCATTCAAATCTTGTTTGTTTTTTTTGTTGTTGTTTTTTATTTTCCTTTTTTTGAACTGAAAATCATAAATCAAAGTAAATAACTGTGGGGATTTATCAAAAGAAAATGTCATTATTTGGTGAATCATTCTTAATTAGTTATAATATAATGGAAAAAATCTATCTCCCCATTCATTATATCAAAGTTCATGCACTTCCTCAGATCAACTTTTCAACAACAAAAGAATCCTCCCGGTTCATTTTCTGCTCCTGCTATTTTACTGAAAGTGAAAGGATCATCCTGGTGTTATCAAGCTTTCCTTATTCACAATCTTGAGCTGTCCCCTCCTATTAACTCATCCCCACTATTTCCCCTTGTTGATGTGTTGATCACCTCGTGTTTCCCTAATGGCTCCAAAGTGTATCCAAATCTCAAGAGTTGTCAGTTCAGATCTGCATGCCTCCCCGTCACTGTTTGCACTTGGGCTCTCAGCCCTACGTGGTTACATCTGCGCAGGTTACAGAAGCACGTTCAGGGTTAGCTGCTACAGGCATGCATCATGTACTATGCAGAGCTTTGGAGCATGCTCACATGTGTCCTTTAATTAAACTTACACTGCTTAAAAAGTCAGGTGGAGTAATTTAATTGCACTTATCAAAAATTCCACCATCTGGTTCCTCTTACACTCATCAACATCATGGCACAGTAATGCCAACTTGATTAATTGGATTTATTTCATGATTTTCAAACAACCTGCAAATAATCTTTTCTCAGCTTTACTCATAGACTCATATCTTGATAGAGCTGACCAACATTTCCCATAATGCTTCAGTTTACTTGCCATTAAGAGACTGAATATAAAAGCTGGCCATCGCTTCGAAGTCTGAAAAATCTCAGAACAGAAGTGTCATTCTTTCCAAATGTCAACAGGGGGTGCTAACTCCCTCTGGTTGCAAAAAGGACTCAATGAAGTCCACATAAAATTAGCCTACTGCTCACTTGATTTATGATCTCAGTAAAGGTTTTCTTGAGCTTAGGATCTCAATAGTTTAACATGATCATTATTTTATAAAATATGGTTCCATTTATAGAAAAACAGATGATAAAGCAAGGTAGACTTTAGCACTTCTGATGTCTGATTAAAAACAAGGCTGATGTCATGGTGAATTTTCCCATTTTCTATTTATAGTCTATGACTGTAAATAAAAGATGCCAGATCAGTCCGCCAAAACTATTGTACAATATCTTTGGGGGTTCATGAACCTATTCGAGGTATAGAATATCAACCCTGCTGATGTCATTGTGATGTTATTAGGGGTAACTTATATTTTTAAAGCCCAAACTTGTGCTCTGCTGGAGCTTTACAATTTGTAAAAAAAAAAAAAAAAGTCACCATTCGAGGTCAAATGAAAGATAGGTTTCATTATGGAAAACATAGGAATCAGTTGTTTCAGGGTATTGAGCCATACTAGGGACTAAGAGTCTGAAATTGTGCTGCATCTTTAGTAAATTGAGCAATATTTTTTCAGAATCAGTTTTATGTGTGCCCTCCAAATGGCTAGAAGCCAAAGCACTGAATCATCAATTTGTTATACAGTTTGTGGCTGCGCTGGATTGTTATCCATTAAGGCTACTCCTACCACAAAAACCTGCCTTTAAAAACATTTTTAACCATATTTGAATGCTAATTAGCTAATGTGTAAAATCATGAATGCAGAGAGGAGCCTCTGCACTTAAACTGAACTCATATTTAGCATGAATTTCAGCAGCAGGGACAAAAATCGTTATCAGACTGTGGGTAGATTAGATCCCAAAAGTGGAAAATCTGTCTAAATGGAATAGAACTGAGGAGTGATTTTGTGGGTGTGTGTGAAAATAAAGTTTTGATGGCCAGGTTTGATGTTTCAAGAACAGGAGGAAATATCAATAACAGCAGCATGATCCCTTTTTGACCAAAGACAAACAGATATCTTTCACACAAATGCTCTGGAAAAGAGACGCAAACAATGTCACAAAAACCATGGCATAATATTAAATGACAGCTAATGCACATGCTAATATTGGCAACAGTATTTTGGCTTGATGTGTTGTGAATCCATTCAAATACATGATTGCTTATAGAAAACAATACCTGATGCTTTAAGTCACTTTAAATTCTCTGTCTGCAGTGAGGCAATGGAAACATACATAACGGTAAATGCTGCTTCAAGTTATGGTGAAACAACTCCCTTTGAAAAATAGCATTTCCCCCAGTGTGCATCATTTGGTATGTAACCAAAGGTTAATATATCAATTTTTGTAGTTTAAATCTGTAATAAGGAAAAGTCTTGCGGTTTGTGTTGTGTGGTTCTTAAATGGAGCAATCTCTTGAAAAAATAGACATCCATGCTTCATGCTTTGCATCCCCTTGTGTCCGCGCCTGCTGTTCTGCGCCGTGTTCTTGAATAGTTTTCCAAGAATACTTAGATTACATAGAACCAAACTGGGAGGGGGGGGGGGTGCTGAAATAAGATTTGGTAAAGGAGCAGTATTGGAAATGTTTGACCTTGTGTATAAAACTTATGGTCCTGCGGTTGTTGGGGTCTAGATGGATTTCCTTCTCCTCATGAGCTGGTGATTGTCTGTGAAGCTGTGAAGGCCTGGAGACACCGAGCTGATGGGCGAAGGGAAGAAGCTGTTTTTCAAGGTGCTGGGCGAGATCTCCTCGATCCTATAGGAAACCGAGTGAAAGTACTGGTTGGGGTTCAGCTGTGAGCTGAATGAGTTCTTGTGGGAAAAGGCACAGCCCAGACCGCCGATCCCCGGACTAGGGCTGTCATGCGAGTGATAGTGCATACAGGAGCACACTGACTGCAGATCAGTCACTTCTGCGTGGTATGGCTCCCGTCGCCGCCGTCCCCGGTGCAGCGATTCATCTTGGATGTGGATGATCATGCTGTTCCGATTGCCGGCGAGTGAAGCCCGTTCCTCGGCATCCCGCCGCTCATCCTCACTATTCATAGTCAGGAAACGGAGCACCACTAGATTAAGGAAGGCCCCGATGACTGTAAGGCCCACCAGGATGTACATGAAGCTAAAGGCCACATAAAGGGGCTTCTTCTGGAGGGCCCGATTCTTTTGAAGGGCCACAAAGTCCCCAAAGCCAATAGTTGTCAATGTGATGAAGCAATAATAGTAAGACTGGAAGAAGCTCCAGTCCTCATAATGGGAGAATGCAGCGGCCCCGATGCACAACGTGCCAATGCAGGAGAAAAATCCCACCGTCACCATGTTCTCCATGGACACATCAGTGATGCGCATGCCGCAGCACTTCTTGATGCGTTTCAGAAGGTACTTGACAAAAGTGTTCATCCTCTCGCCCAGACTTTGGAACATGACAAGCGTCAAAGGGATTCCCAGGACGGCGTAAAACATGCAAAAGGCCTTTCCTGCATCGGTCCCTGGCGCCGCATGCCCATAGCCTGAGAAGAGAGCAGAAAGACAGTAGAAGTTAGTGATGTGCAAAGATTAGAAGTGCGGGCTGCTTGTGATGCCACCAGTGCTACTGTACCGTATACTCAAAAAGGCCCAGATCAGCTATTGTTTACAAACATGACCAAGCAAGAAATCTTCTAAAGAGTCTGTAAGCCGTGCCAAAAGAGGTATTGAATAGGCACATGCCACAGAAATGTGTCTGCTCATTAATCTTATTTGGGCTCAAAGATTATAGCAAGAGGGGCGTCCAATTAGTCTGAAGTTTCCGGCGAGTTAAAACAGTTTGGAGGAAGGATTGGAAAAGAGTCATGGGGGAGCCAGTGAAGCTTTTAGCTTAATTAGACTTTATCTTTAGACCACAAGCTGCTGACTCACACACAAACAGACTATTGGAAATCAACCTGTGGGGCTAACAATAGGATTGATACACTATATTTAACTGGATTTCTAAATGAAGTGTAATTGATTTTAAGTGCATTCATCGTAATTTAATGTTGCTTCATAGATTTCAATGTGAATGAAACCTGTAGAGCTCTTGCACAGCAGAAACAAGAGTGTCATATTGATTATCTCTCCTCTACCAAAGCCTTTAGCTGCAAGTATTAAACACCAAAGTCCAAGCCAAGAAACACCCACCATCAGTTGGCATGTGTATCACTTCAACAACTGACCTTCAAACAGACACATAATATTTTTGGTGTACCGTATACATGAAAAAACATTTTTGTAACGTTGTGAGAGAATTCTGTGTTTTGAATTTGAATTGTGATTCTGCCTTTTCCCATATGCTCTTCCACCCACACAGGCATGTGTTTAGCTAAGGCTGAGAGCAAACTTGGCTAGATCAATCTGATTTGCAATCGGAGCATTTATATCTGCATATGTAATGTGCGTTCCTGACCTGAGGTTTCATTAGTGGACTTCAAAGAAATGTATTAAGCAAGATTTCAAATGTTGCCTTATCCTGTGGCAGAGTTTATGTGGTGGAATTTTATTTCAAAGCTGCACTGTCGTTATTTTTTCGTGTAATATGAAAGGAGCAGATTGCACTAATGAAATTACAATTAAATTACCACTAAACAGCAACCTCCCATGCAGAAAAACAGGCAACATAGTGCTAAAAGGTGCACTTCCTCAAACTGAGGCTGACTCCAAAAGGGAGCAAATGACAACAGAGCCCTACAGCAAAATGCTCACTTGTGCAGCAGAAATAAACAGGTTTACAGCAAATATTCTTGGTTTCGAAAGCTAAATGATGAGACCAGTGCTGGTGGTGAATTTTTAAATATGCTCTGCCATTCTTTAATTATTTATTCAGTTCTGTTTTATTAAGCGTTAGCATTTTTTAAGTCTATTCCAAGCCTAGCCTATCTTTGCTAGCTAAAATTAGCACTGTGTTTATTGTTACAGTGAGTTTATAAATACATCTTTCTAACCTAGCTGACTAGTTTGTGTTGTCTTCCTTTCGAAATGATTTATGGTTCTCAACCAATCAATAGCTCTTATTGGGTTTATGTATGTTTTATCCTTTTTAGTTTATTATTTTGGTTTTATTGCTAGCATAGTCTTGCTTCATTAGCCCTTTTATGTGGCTATTTTGTGTACAATTCTAACAAATTCAACAGCAAGTGGGTTAGCAAAGTGGAGCACTGAGCCATACAAATAAATGAATTAATTAGTTGCTGACTTCATTAATAATAAGAAGACGAAGTCCAGAAATGTGAGAAAAGGTGATGTGGATACTGGCAACACAATGCAACCATAAATAAATCCAAATATGCAAACAACCAGTTCCACAGCCACAACTGCTCCTACCTTACAACAAAAAAACAAAACACAAACTAGATTACACAGGTTTAAGTTTGCTTTTAATAATCTAAAATAATATATAACCACTCTACCAACTAATATGTTATACATATCAAATTTCCCTGCATGAGATTAAATCCTGCATATTTGTCTTGTCTGATTACACTTACATGACACACATACAGTATGTGTCATTTGACTTAAGCGGCTTGAAGCAGTGATAGATCTTCTTTACGATACAATAAAAGTAATAGCAATCTACGCGAGGATTAGTATCCACATCGGCTTTGTCGGTATCTGCAAGAAAAGAGCAATTACAGATCATATCTCGTGCCAAGCACTGGCATTAAAGAGGCTGTCTAATTTTTTACAGAGACATCTGAGATCTGCTGCTTGTTCATTAATGAGAGAGCAAAACTAAAGTGGGGGAAAAATCAAACCCTTTTCCCATAACTAAACAAAATAATCTATACATTAATCTTGATCTTTCAATTTGCCCCGAGCCTGATTCAAGTCCAATGATCAAACTTACACAGTGAAAAAGTGTTGGCTTCCCACATGATAAGCAGCAGAATGTATTATAATGTTGCAGCAAAGTACTAGACAAGTACAACAGACCACAGCAGTCATAGTGTTACTGCAGAGTGGCCAGACCAGCCATGCTTGTTCTTTCAAAAATGAAGCACTGCTTACAATAAATTTCACTTTCACAATGTGTGATTTTCCTGACTTTTCCTGATCTCCTACTACTTATTGTGAAACTCACATAAAACAGACACTCACTGCACACTTGTGTGGACAGTCTCATTTCAAAATATATAATTATCTTAAAGTTTTGAAATCTTAAATTGTTTCAACAGGTTAAATCACTTTAATCCCCCTCCTGACTTAAATCGCATTAATGATGAAACTGTACTTGTTGATGAGGAATATGAGACATAAGTGGGGGCTTTTGTTAAAAACAGTATTGTTCGATTAATAAATGTCCAGTATTTCAAATTTCCGTCTTTGAGAGGAATTGAGCTTCCTGAGTAAAATTAAAAACAGGAAACCCGAGTATAAATACTGAGCGTAGGTGTTTGTTTTGCATTGCAGCACAGCTTATTTGAAAATTCTTTTCGTGAACTTCCAAGTGTGCGCATAAAGTGTTGCTGCTGTGTGCTGACTACAAATGAGCCGACTGAATCTGTTGAACAATGAGCAACAATTACTTTTAGTATGGACAACAACAAAAAGAAAGACAAATTAATTTTATTGTAGACTTCTGCAACACTCAAACCTTCATCACATTCTCTTTTATGACAGGTATAGCATTAATGCCAATACTCTTTATAGAGATGTATATCGTGCAAATCTGCAACTGCTCTATCATCAATATCAGCATTTCAGAGAAAATGCCTCTTCAGTCTTCACTGAATTGACTAATTATTGCAGGAGAAAAAATACTTTTCAGGGTTAATGTCATGTGGAAAATATAGCAAAAACATGCCTGTGGCATCACAAAAGTCTTAGGCAACTCTAATTACGTCTCAGGACAGATTTGTATACCCAGCCATCTGTCTTTTTCCAATCTTGCTCAAAATTAGCAAATTAATTGATATTGATTCTTATTGCTTAAATTTGTTCTCAGCGAGTAATTAGGACGTAATGAATTACAGCAGCAGCTGTGAAGGAGTGACAGCTTTCATCTGATTACAGCTCGACAGAATATGCATATTACCACAAATGTAGTCCACAGATAATCCTTCAGCATTATGGTCTGCACTCGAAGACATTACGCCAACTAAAAACTACTTCTGTTCAGTCATTTGAGCTTTCTGTCACAGGCTTTTTGAAGTGTGTTAGGTATTGGTTCAACTTCTGCCAGGGAGACTTGAAGTCTTTTTTATTATTATTTTTATTTAAATCTGGACAGCTAAGCACCTAAATGCCAGTCTGATTGTGAAAGCAATGTACCATTAAAACGTGGACCTGTTAGTGATAAGACTAATGCGAGAAGATGTGAACGATATTAAAGGGGGGAAAAAAGGAAAAAGCAATAAAACCATATCCACAGTGATGTCCTGTCAGTCGGAGCTCTCGTTGCTCCTGCATTCATTAGTGTCCTTGCATTTCCAAGGCAATAAACAGAAGATGATTAATAGGGCTTTACAGTGATTCAGAGAGATGACCTACAGACCTACAGAGTGGATATTAACTTGTAAAAGTAATCATCACTGACATTTATTGTATCAAATAATATCCACTGGGGTGCCGTCTATCCTGGACTGATAGGACCATACAGCCAGGAAAGCTTATCAGTTTTCTAGTTTGTCCCTGCTGCGTAACTCCTGACACACACAGAAATCATTTCTAAGCTCCAAGAAAATATATCATCAAATGTAGCATAAACTATCCAAGTGTCTTAAAGTATTTCTTTGATGTTGCTGATGGGATGTGCGGAGTCCGCCACAGCATTGCACTGTGTAATCTGTTTGTCCTGTTATAATGACTCTATTATCTCTCGTTGTCTTGGGAACAGACATATTTGCTCTGCCACGCAGAGCCTTTGCCATGCACAGGTGCTTTGTGCTCATGTGTGCACAGGTGAATGCGTGTGTGTTTGCGCGCAGCACAGCGGAAAGAGAATCGTAGTTTAATGAAAGATAAAAGCATAGGAGAGGAGCCGGTCACACTAATATTAAACATTAAGACGTGTTCTGACAAAGGAGGCTTGCGTTTCTGCAGGGGAGGAAGACGAGACTGGGGCTGCAGCAGGCGGGATTTGTTTGTAAAACACACCGGTCTTATCAGCCTGAAGCACAAAGTGTGTCTGAAACACAGAAGAGCATTCAATGAGATCCTGCACATTTGCCAAATGTAGATTTGATGTGACTCACTAAAATATCTCCCAGACAGAAATCCGTTAAAACGTGTTAAAAAATTTCAGGGTTGCAATAAACTATGGAGCAGCTGATTGCATCGCTTTAGTAACATGAACACATTTTCTATTTTGCAGCGTTTCCATAAATAGGGTATACGAGGAACATCTGCTAACGTGTACTAAGAAGAAGCCCAGTATTCTTTGTGTGATCTTAAAGCCTCTCCTAGAGTATTTCAGTTTGAACACATTTTCTGTATCACTGCACATCTGTTGACTCAGTCTTCAAATGTTTGAACAAACCATAGTGGGAAGTTTGATAACACGACGACACAAAAGTGCCTCCTGAAAGTCGCGTCAGTATCGTCTGGAGTGGGAGGAGGTACAAGCTGCAGATCAGTGCGCTTTCATGTTACATCCTTTTTTCTACAACCAAGCCACGATTAAATTAGTCTGCGAATCACCAGCCATGCTGTCATCTCTGTGAGCCTTTGCTGTCAGGGTGCTAACGTTCAGCAGGTGTACTGTTCGACATCTTAGTTTAGTTTTGGTAATTAACACCACAGCGCTGCTTCTTGGGGGGTAAAGGAATGTACACAGATTTACAGACACTGGTCCATAAAGCAATAAGCTAATTAAAAAATCCCCACCATAAAAAAAACTTGAATGTGTGTACCAAACGTCACGGCACTACATTGCATTTCACAAGTTTCACAGTATGCATCGAGGCACATTGGTTGTGTACAAGTGGCTTTTTATCTGAAATTAATTTAAAGCTGCACTGTCAAAAAGAGCTGTTGACATTGCTGATCAAATCACGCTGGCTCATTGTCGAGCAGCAACCCCGGCTAAAAAACATAAAGTGTCAGAAACGACATCTTTGTTTATATAGCACCAAATGACATTTGGATTAAGACAGTTTCTATTGTAGGTAAAGACCCTGAAATAATAGAGAGGAAACCTTAACAAGCTGAGAGACCATCTGGGTTGTAATCAGCGCTCAGACAGTGTATTAGTTCCTATGGAGCCGGTATCTTGTACATCTTGAAAGGCACCATCAATACTAAAAGTCACTGTATCTATAGGATTTAAAGCAACATACGCTCCCGTCCAGACAATGGGTTTTTTTTTTTCAGTTGAAAACTATTGAAATGAGCTACAATCATTTATTAGATTGAATAAAAGAACTTAAAAACTTCATTCAAATAATATTTAAAATATATATAAAAAATAAACTACTACATGAACTTGAAAATACAACCGTCAAAAGTTCCATTTGGCCCCACGCACCGCACCGTAACCTTTCAAACCTTCAGTTTGAGTTCAGAAATCACACAACCTGTCTTTAAAAAAAGTTTTCTCAGTTTTCTTTATGCATATAGCAATTATGCTGCTATGCACTGAACATTTCTCTTCTACACTCTCACAATCCCTGTGTATTTAAAATCTAACAACTGCATGCGTGTCAGTCTCACCAATTGGAGGCCTCTCTGGCCCTAACAAAATACCGACTGTTTAATTCTTGCTTCATAAGTACGTTTGGTTTTCTCTCCATAAGGTGTTCGTCTGAGACTGTAGATATAAATTGGTGCTACATAAAGAAAAGAAAATTAATAACTAAATCAGAGGATTAGAACCTGATTATAACAATGTGCTGCTAATATGTGAAACAGCAGGGCATTAACTTGTATTTCTTTTGCTCATTCTTTTGGCACGCAATTAAAATTACATCCAGATGAGACCCTACTTTAATGTCAACCTTAAGGTGACACAAAAGGAAATCACAGGAGTCAACAAGATGCATAATCTTAAAATTTGAATACGTAAAAACATTTTATGTAATTAATCCATTTTGAGTTTGTCTACAGAAATGTCTTTATACCCTCCAAACGGGATAAAGTTCCAGGGAGGTGAAAGGAGCATATTTGCACACTTTCTTTTAGATTTTAAGGTTCAATATCAGGAGCCAAAACAAAAGAAACACAAAAATATACAAAAAAAATGTTTGTTTTTTTAAAGATAATGCTAAAATTCAGAATGTTAATCTTTGATTTTAACATTTTACTGTTTATGCAAGCTAAATGAAAACATATAATGCTTTCTAACAGGTTGTATTTTGTAAATGTCATGTAAATCAGCAGCATAGCAGTACTAAGGTTTAGGACTAATCAAAAAGGTCAAGGAGATTAGAAAAGCACTACACAAATACCAGCCCATAGTGTGAATGAATACAGATCAGTAATGACATCAGCACATAACTTTGCAAAGGTGCATATTTGTACCCCTGCATTAGGGTACAGAAGGTACAAATCATCCCAATATGTACATTGATGTAGATGACAGGAAAACATATTGTTGGAAGTCAAAGTCAAGGAAGAACCAGTGTTAGTATGACTCAGTCATCTCTCCACAGTACAGTATTTCATAGCAGTAACTAAAACTGTGTTCTTCATTTTCATTCAGTTACAGGACAAATATGAGACAAAGATGAATATCACTGCATTAAATCCATATAATTAAAGAGTTGCGTATAACCCTTGAAATAGAAATGTAAATGTCTTTTGACGCAATCTCAAAATTCAATCTATAAGTGAACAAATGTATCACGCCCCCTGCTGCTCACCACACTCACCTCCAAAATGCTTCTAATGTTTTACACACTTCTGAATATAGCAAAGCAGCTTTCATGATAAATTGGATGACTCAACCTTTGTTTGGATCCAATCCACTTTACTATGACTTATTTTGAACGTCTGCCCACACCCACAACGTGAGCTCCATAGGTCTCTGTGAGAGTGAGTCATTGTTGCTTAAACTCAAAACTGACACAGCTGGCTGCCTAAATCCAATTATTATATCATTCTATTATTATAATTTTTCCTGTATGGGAAGAAGAGGGACCATCCCACAGTCGTAGACTGACTTAATGAATTAACCACCAACCTACACCCTAAAAGAATTGTCAGTCTCCGATCTGCTCGTGATTCGAACATAATCCCTAAAATAACACAAATCTGAAGCATGTTTGTCAGAAGCATTAAATATTCATGACTAAACAATATATCAAAGTTAAAGTTTATAGAAAATATTCTGAGGATCACTTAAAATCAATAACATTTTGACAGAAGACAACAGTCCCAAAACTGTCTTTTAACTGTGGCGCTAAATCCTGTCGGCTGCTTGGAAATGGATCAGTTGAAAGATCCCTGATCACCTGATCTCAGCCCACCTGAAGACCTATAGGAAATTTTAGATTCATGTATTTCACAGCAGTCTGCACCATATTCAGGCCCTTTCTATACTCATTATACACATTATACAACTCTTACATATTCCACATTATATATACCGTATATCTGCTAGTAGTGGCCTGTCTCTTATTGACGCCTGTTTCTAATAAACGCCGGGTTTGAAAACATGTCACGACAAATAGATGCCGGTCTCCAGTAGTAGCCAGTCTCCTTTAAGCACCGATCGCCAGTGACCCACCGCCTTTTCCGTACGCTACTACTCTTATCGAACCATCTGGGCTACCGCCCTCCTGCAGTAAATCATACAGCAAATACCTTTTCATGTCAAAAATGCTTTGTCATCAGATGCTATAGAGGAAGGAAGAAAGTCAAAACGTCTATTCCATCTGAGAAGGGAATAAGAGCCGGTCTCCAACAACTGCCGGTCTCTTTTAAACGCAGGGTGTTTAATTTTTGAATAAACACTGGGGACTATTGGAAGATATACGGTATAATATGTAAAAGGGCATATCATTTATGTATAGAATATATAAGGGAGTGGCGAGATAGTCTCCAAGAGAACCAAGGTTACAATGTAACCATGTATATAGTACATGTATATAGTACATGTATATAGTACATATAGTACAACGATCGCCTGTTTGTAGTTGTAAACTTTGTTAGTGCTGTTCTGGTTTATCAGAGATTTTTTCCACACCAGGTCACTGCTGAGTCATCAAAGGTAATGTTAGGGTTAGGTTTTGGTAACGTCCACCATTGTCATTGGAGATTTTTCCTATTTGGAACGTCCAATAGGAACATTTTTCAACAAACAAACTGCACGCCAAAATGTAAGCGACTTCATTCATAACATGAACCTTCTGAAAATGTGAGCATATAGCATTTAAAACATAAAACAAAACCCAACCTTCACCCTAGATGTGCTACGTGATGGATATTAGGAAGTTAAACAACCACCAGCTGCGTCGGTAAACAAGGCAGATGAATCAAAACCATAAAAGTGCGACAAAGCTGAAAGTCAAGAAAGTCAGTGATTTCATATTTAGAGTTTTGTTTTTGTTCTATTGTATTCTCTACCATACATTTTATATGTTACAGTTTAATATGTGATTTTACATCACATTGGAAATGAGGCCATGTCTTTTTGCCTGGATTGAGAGAATAACTTAGAACTGAAAAAAACAGTCCTTACAACAAAACAATCATTTGAGCTGGAAAGTTGTTTTCTAAACATGTGCTGTTCTATGCAAAGAGACTGTTGTGAATTAGCAGATATTTCTCTTTAAGTTGTCTTTTATTTTCACACAAAGCTGGTTATATAATATGTATCATCCATAATTCATAACACTATCGAGGTAGTCCCTCATTAGTACCCACATACAAGATGAATAGTAACTCTACAAGTGTCAAGCAGTTGCTTAAACCGACTGCCTTTTGGCCGTTTGATCCCGAGGTTAATCTGCCTCACATTATTTCAGGTGCCCTGGTGGCATTAATTGCTACAGACCATGTCATTTTAATGAAGGTCAAGAAGAGCAGAGAGCGCAGAGGTGAGAACACCTTGTTCAGCTCACTGCCTGAGTCTCCACCACGTCACCAACAAGAGCTTAATGTGTCTGGGAAGTGGAAACGCCATGGTTACCTGCTACAGGCAGGGAACCTTTCATTATCAGTGCTTTTTGAAACACAAGTCTCCCTACAATTCCACTTTGTTATGGTACCATAATGGTTATGGTCTTTCAGTTGCGAGTCAGCTTAACTCTGTTGTTAAGGAAAAAATTGTCAAATGTACAATTGTACACTGACAAAGAGGCAATTCCACTGATATCAGAGGTGCCTGCCAGCCATGTAGAAAGATCGCATTTACATTTTAAGTGTTTTCTCCAATGCTCTTATTCAGAAACTTCCAGTGAGTGTGGTATGACAGAGAGGAAATTAAATTCAGTGAAATTAGATTTAAATTTTAAGTCAGCAACCAGCATTTTTTTGTAAAACAGTGCTTGTCTGGAACCTCTTACAATGACCAGTGTACGTAACACAACATTTATAAAGCTAACTTCTCTTTGTTATTCTGGATGTTCTTGAATCAACAAGTCTTTCATGATATTTGCAAAAAACAAAGCAGCTAACATCAACTAACACGACAACCAAGGGTGCTGCATGGCTCACAGAAACTCAAACTTAAAGGCACTGAATTCAGTTTTCCTGATATGGATTTCCAGACATAGGAATTCATAAAGGGTGGAGATTTACTAGTGGTTCCAAAGAAAACTTTCCTAATAGCATTTGACAGTCATCTTCAAATCATATGATATGAAGCACGATAGGCAATATTTGTGAGCACAACTTAGATGTGTTTTGTGTTCCTTCAAATAGCTCTTCTAGTCATTTACAACTCTTGTGGTAAGATGTTCAGTACAGAAGCAGTCATACTGCTAGAAGTTTTGAAATCTCCACCTATTTAGCTTTGACTTCTACAGGTCATTGAACCCAGTGGAAAGCAGAAGAAATGTCACATTGAAACCTCTTGGTGGTGTTTATGCTGGACCTCATTTTATTTGATCTTTTGACACAGTTCTACACAGAACTCTTTGATGGAAGAAAGGTGATTTAAGTGACTCTCAGGGTTCTCATGTCAGAAGGGATGGTTCTGATCTACTGGGATCTTCCCACACAACCATCAAGGATTCATACAGAATGGTCCAAAATAATGTGAGCAGTGTCCAGCAGTTCTCTGGGTGAAAATCCTCTGCTGGTGTCAGAGGTATAAAAGCAACAGCAACTCAAATAACCACTTGTTACAACCAAGGTATGCAGAAGAGCATCTCTGAACCACAACATGTTCAACGTAGAACCAGACAGCAAGGCAACAGCAGCAAAAGGCCCCACTGGGTGCCACTGCTGTTGGCTAAGAGTAGGAAACTTAGGCTATAATTCACATGAACTAATGATTATTGGACTGTAGAAGAAAGAAAGTAAAACATGGTCTGCCGAGTCTTGATTTCTGCTGCGACATTCAGATCATAAGGACTAAGTTTGGCATAAACAACATAAACGCTTAATCTAACGTAAATGAACAGTTGAGGCTTGTGGTAGTGCTGTAATGGCGTGGGGGAAATTTTCTTGGTACACTTCAGACACTTGAACATGACACTGACTTCACTAAAGTCAAATGGTCTGTCCAATGACCAGATTTCAAAGAGCTTTGAGTGTTCAGTTAGGGTAAAAAAGTGCTATATAAGAACTAGTCCATTTACCAGATTTCAATCCATTCCTTTCCATTATTTGAACATTACAGTTACCTCTAGCAGACAAGTTCCTGTCTGTGAATGACACCTTCCAAATTTGTTATGGTCCAGGCAGGCATGTGTTTTGGTTTTGGAGGATTTTCCCCTCTGTCTCTCCCTCTCTCTTGTTCACAGGTGGAGATGTGGGCTGGGGTTCCTTTGCTGACTCCATCTGCAGGTGAAGTTGCTTTCTATTGGGATTTCCTTCCACATCTGTCTTCACATCTAGATATGTAAGAACTGACCGTGCACTACTGCTCTGTGCCAAATCGTTGTCACCAATATAGTGGTAATTAATAGATGTGGGTGGATCAATCTAAATATCGATAGTATTGATACCAACGTTGGTGTTGGTATCATATTGATACTTGTGAGATAGGTTTGATACTTTATTAACTTTATTAACCGAGGGCATGGTCCTCAGCCGGAAAAGGGTGGAGTGCCCACTCCGGGTCAGGGATGAGTTCTTGCCCCAAGTGGAGGAGTTTAAGTATCTCGGGGTCTTGTTCACGAGTGATGGGAGAAGGGAGCGAGAGATCGACAGACAAATTGGTGCTGCGGCTGCAGTAATGCAGACACTGCATCAGTCTGTTGTGGTGAAGAGAGACCTGAGTGTAAAAGCGAAGCTCTCAATTTACCCGTCGATCTACATCCCTACCCTCACCTATGGTCACGACCTGTGGGTAGTGACCGAAAGAACGAGATTGCGGATACAAGCGGCGGAAATGGGCTTCCTCTGAAGGGTGGCTGGACTCTCCCTTAGGGATAGGGTGAGAAGTTCGGCCATCCGGGAGGGGCTCAGAGTAGAGCCGCTACTCCTCCACATCGAAAGGAGCCAATTGAGGTGGTTCGGGCATCTGATAAGGATGCCTCCTGGACGCCTCCTGGGTGAGGTGTTCTGGGCATGTCCCACCCGGAGGAGGTCCCGGGGCAGACCCAGGACACGCTGGAGAGATTATATCTCTCGGCTGGCCTGGGAACGCCTTGGTGTTCCCCAGGATGAGCTGGAGGAGGTGGCTGGGGAGAGGGAGGTCTGGGCTTCTCT
>VURO01049711.1:18107-35154 GCA_015108175.1 Pelvicachromis taeniatus | reverse complement strand
GTGGCTGCGTCCTGAGCTGTAGCTGAAACCGCAGTTTGTGTTGCCATAATAAAAACACTATTCGCAAAATCTGACGCCAGTGTGTGTGTCTCTGCTCTGAAGGGTCCTGTGCTACAGCCTGTAAAGCTGAAGCTGGGACAACCGCTTGTTGAATGACAAGGACTGATCTCAATATTGTCTCTAACGGACACGTCGCAATTTCAGCTTGTGTTAGACCTTGACTGAAATATCATCTGATGAGTTGATCAGTGATCAACGCACCTTCATGTGCCATTTTCAACAATTAATTGACAAACGTTTGTCCCGAGAACAACGTTTTAATCATCTCGTGATAACAAAACATGGTTAGTTTTCTCGTGATAGCGACTTATTTATCTCGTTATCTCGAGAAAACAGATTCGTTTTCTTGTGATAACGACTTATTTATCTCGTTATAACGAGAAAACCGGACCACCGTTTTCTCGAGATAACGGGATAAATAACTCGTTCGTTTTCTCGAGATAACGGGATAAATAACTTGTTATCACGAGATAACGAGAGAAAAATATTATTAACAGATACGGCCGTTCTCGGCTTCCGTAGATAATCATCTTTTGGATTTGGACGCATGTCTTTTCAACACATTTGTCAGCTCTAGCAATTTGGAACATATTATGAAACTCACACAGTGTCTGTTTATGTCATACCTGCCCTTGTGCGAAACAAACAAACAAACAAAAAAAAAAAAATTGCAAAAAAACCCCAAAACTCTTTGAGAATTTCTTTCCACTAGCTTCAGTTAGTTATAACCAGTATCTGGGTATCTATTGTCACTTCAATGGCTTTTCTTTGGGGTAGTTTTCATCATATTTGTTCAAGTACAGCTTATGACCTTGTGGTCACTTGCAAGTTCACCCACTTGTCAGAGAATTGGACTTGTGGACTTAAACCATGATAAAAGTCTTAAACATAGGAATCCTATGTGAGATATTCTGGACAAAAAAAACCAAAACACTTCTTAATAATTTCTTCTTCTTTTTTTTCACATATTGCACAACATAAAAAACCCAGTTGCCTCAATGTGCTTTATATTGCAAGGTATAAGACTCTACAACAATAATGAAAAAACACCAAAATTCAGATGAACCTTTAAGAGTGAGCACTTGGCAGCAGTGGGAATTACAGACTCCCTTTAACCAAGAAGCAACCTCTGGTCGGACCAGGCTCTGGAAGGTGTAGCCTTCTGTTTTTGGTGGAAAGATGGGGTTGTGGGGAGGGATGCAGAACAGAAAGCACGCTGTGGAAGAGTAGGAAGATATCTCACAGATGCTTATCCCACAAAATGAGTTTGGCATTAAAAAAAGAAAAAGGCTCTATTCATATTCATCTGCTGAGATATTGTGTGGGGTGGTGTAGCTCAGCATGTAGAGCAGGCTATCTACTAATTAGAAGGTTGGTGGTTTGATCCCTGGCTGCTCCAGTCTGCATCCCAATTTCATCTCCATTGGGGTATGAATGTTGGAGAGAAAGCGTAACAGTGAAAAGTGAGGCATGGTGTATTAAGAGCTTTCAGTGTTTGAGTAGAAAATTGCTAAGAACCAGTCCATGAACTTGATTTTATATTTAAAATATATTTTTCCCTTTAAAAAAAAAAAAATGAAGCTCAAACTTCAAAGCAGATCTCACATCTGCATTCCACAGACTGTACCTTTAACTCACTGATAAGGTGGGGGAGTGAGATTCAAATATTTGGCTCCGCCTCTGCTGCCGCTGCATGTCGTGGCGGAAATAGAAACTAAACACAGGCTAAAATGGGAGCGTCACTGGATACTCCAGCGAGGTGTCCTCTTTGC
Source organism: Pelvicachromis taeniatus (assembly GCA_015108175.1). Classification (NCBI taxonomy): domain Eukaryota; kingdom Metazoa; phylum Chordata; class Actinopteri; order Cichliformes; family Cichlidae; genus Pelvicachromis; species Pelvicachromis taeniatus. Next base: position 33,322 of record VURO01049711.1, on the reverse strand, counting down.
AACGAGCTGACCAGGGAGCCGATTACTCTGAAGTGTAACCACCGTTTCTGCCAGCGATGCATTGGAGACTTATGGAGCATTAACCCGAACGGGCCGTACCACTGTCCGGAGTGGAGGTGTAAAACCGAGTACCAGACATTGCCGTTTCATAGCAGTTTGATACGGTCACCCACCAGAGTACAGGCACAGCCTCGCAGCACTGCAGGTACAGTTAAGATGGTTAGGTTAACACTGAAATTGTAACCGGAAGAGTGAAACAACGGCTCTAAAACTACAAATGTGAAGGCGGGATTATAAACTAATGCTAGCTGCTAACGTCAGAGGTCTCCCGCTCACAAGCAAAATGGGCGTTACGCATGCGTTGGATACTGTAAACTAGACAACTTAACAGACTACTACATACTTATAATCGCATTCTTATTGCTATCTGTAGGTAGTAAATGTTCACTAGTTTAATTCTAATCCCAGGACCTTAATAAATAGCAAATAAATTGCGCTTTCTAAATGGAAGATACCATTTGAACAACATTAGGGGACGTAAAAGTACCATAAAACTAGTAGCACATTATGTCTAATATTTAATTTTAGAAACAAATGGTTTTAGCAAACCAGAACTTTGTTTGTTTGACTAGTGACAGATAAATTAACATATTTTTTTTATTGTATTAATTTATGGATGGGTAACAATGAAGCCTAAGCGTGTAAGATGAAGAACTGGCAGTTTAGGTTAAAAGACTATAGCTCAAATGAACCTTACACAATAATATTCCACTAATACATTTCAGTACCAGTCGGCATCTTCAGGTGAAGGCACCACTTGCCTGTTGGTCATGTAGTCCACTAGTCATGCACATCCCTACTGCAAACAGTGCTTAGTTGTTGCGCTTTGTAACGTTATTTAGCCAGGTCTCATTTGTAACAGGAATTGTATCAAAGTGGGATGTGCTGGTAAAAATAAAGGTAAATAAATACATGTGCTTAACAATGGATGCACCCTGCAGGAAAGAAAAGTAATAATTCTATTTCTAGCATTTTTTGGTGTTATATTATGTTATTAAAAAGCAAAACAGACAGGGGACTACCACTCCATCTGTGATACATCATACATCATCACCAACTGCTATACCAGTTGGGCTCTAATCTGTCGTAGTTAGAAATAGTCATCTTTAACCGTTCTTGGTGAGACTGTTAGATTTATATTAGAGTACTAAGCAACAATTATCAGCATTTCAGCAGCCATCCATTTTCTTAACTACTTATTTGATGTAGGCCTACGGGCGTGCTAGAGCCTATCCCTTCTGACAATGGGTGGAAGGCGAGGTGCATCCTGGATAGGTTGCCAGGACTAACAGAGAGAGAAACTATAACTAAGTAATTAACTTATTCACCTAACATATGTCTTTCAGCTGAGGTAGGAAGTTGGAGTACAATTATAGAAGCCACACAGGCATGGGGAGAGCAAACACCTTACAGAAAGGCACCAGCCGCCCTGCATGTTCAACCCGAGAACTGTTTTGCTGTCTGATGACGGTGCTAACCCCTGCACTGATGTGCTGCCCTGCATTTTAATGTAATCTCTGTATAATCACCAGTAAAATGCCTCTCACATAAAAGGTGGGGAAGCAAAACCCCATAATGCTTTCTTAAATAAAGTCTAATTATGAAGTAGTATAACATTTAACACAAGTGAAATACAGGCACCTCAGAATTGGATTGTATTACAGTTCTCAGGTAAATTTCCTTTGTGTCTTGCTGTCACAAGGTTTAAAACAGAATATCTTAAACAAAACATTAGCTCTTGTGTAATTTCATGGGAGCAGTGTTCACCATTTGTTTGCAGTGTCACAGATCAAAGTCTAATTGTAAACCTATGAGGTTTAAAGTTTGAAAAAGCAAATAGACAGCAGGGTTAAAAGTCTATTTGTGTGACGTGTGTTCATGAATGTAAGCAGTGCCTTTAAACCTTCAGTGCACTGAACAGTTACATCTGTGTTGCTTACCGTCCTTTCTTACAAGGCAACATCATCACAGAGCTGCAAACAAGTTAGTACACTCTCTTCGGTTGCTTAAAGTGGAGTTGAGGGCAGGTGTGCTTGTAGAAGGTAGCATGCAGGTGTTTATATGAAACATTGCTATGAAAGTGCAAAGTCAGCCTTCTCTAAAAACAGTTTTGCTTTTTAAGGTTCGTCCACCAGTAATGATGAAGAAAGTACACGTGAGTTGAGTTTAAGGAGGCCATTGCTCACCAGCAGACTCCTCGGAAAGAGGAAGGCCAGCACACCTGTACCCGAACAGCCTGAAACAAAGAGATCAACTGTCGAGAGCGCCCGTGCATGGCCCAGTGACACAGAGATTCCCACCACTTCTTTGTCAAATAACACTGGGGAGTCAACTGCCGCGGAAACATCTAAGAAAGTAATACAACCAGAATCTTCCCAATCCAAAAAGGGTGATGGCTCAACCTCAAAGGAGAACTCTGAGAGCAGTGGAGCATCTGCACGTGATGAGCCACAAGCCATCTCAGTCCAGCATAAATCAGAAAAAGCCATCATACTGGATGATTCTGACAATGAAATCGACATATGTGACGCACCTCCTCCTGCAACCCCCAAGAAAGATGCGCAAGGAGCAGGGATACTTGTGACACCAAAGAAACCCACGTCAACTCCCACCTCTCACAGCTTTCCTGCAACCTCAACTCCAGGAAAAGATAAGCCTCCTGTGCACCATGCTGGCAAGTCTTCTCCGATTCCAAGCAAAATCAGTTTTCCTGCTTCAGGATCCTCAAGTCATGTTGGCATCTTCTCCGGGACAGAGAACAAAAGCGCCAGCCCTGTGCCCTGTCATTATTGTCCTAAAACTCGGCGTCAGTCTGCAGTGAAGACTTGTCTGGTGTGCGGGGCCTCCATGTGTTCAGAGCACCTGCGCCCCCACCTGGACACACCAGTTTTCCAGAATCACACCCTGGTTTCTCCAGTTGAAGATATTTCCCTCTGGAGGTGCCAGGAGCATCACGAGATTAACCGTATCTACTGTCGGCAGTGTGCAGTGTGTGTGTGCACTGTGTGTACCGTCATAGGTTCCCATCGTGACCACGAATGCATTAGCATCAGGGAGGCAGAGAGAGAGCTCAGGGTGAGTGCTGCTGACTTAATGCATGTGAGATCTGATTCGAATGCTTAGTACCTATAAATAATGGAATAATAAATAATTACACAGATACACATACACAAAAATATAGTGTTTTGTGGAAAATCCCTTGCAGTGGCCAAACATCTGAAATAGTTGATCTGATAGCTATCAGAAGATGAGGTGCTGAGCTATTCTAACTTTGGACTGGTTACATTAGTACGCCTCTGGAGTAGAAAAGAAGCACACATCCAAAAATATTTCAACACATCTGCTTGTTCCGACAAACATAACGTGACAACAAACACTGCATGAATAATACGCAGTGTTAACACACAAACACAAGGCAGCTAGGCAACAAACAAAATCATTACCACTTTCTGTGCCCATAATGATCTGTAAGCTGGGTTATATTAGGCAACAGTGAGCTGGTCTCTAAAGTAATCTTTGCTTCTGTTTCTGATATTTGGTTTCTTGATTTTATTCACAATTATCTAGTTGTCTCTCTTGTCTTTCTGTTTGGTCACATATCTTCAGTTTTTTATTCCAAGTCCATTTTTTGACCATTTATTTATTTCCTATGAGTTTACTTGCTATTTTGACAGGTGTTTTTAACTACTCATTCATGATCTAACACTCAGGTGTATTGTAGGAAGTCAGTTATCCTCTAATTTACACTGTTGCACCTAGCAGAGAAAACACAAGTCTGTATATTCACATGAAAAAAGGTTCACAAAGTTAAAACGTGACACTCATAGGTTTAGAGGGGTATATTAATGGCTTCGCAAGTAACAGCTATTTATATCTAATTTAGTACTAAATAATAATGTTCTTCAATTGATCTAAGCTACCAGCTTATTGAACATTTTCTAAATAACCCTCATCATTTTAGGCTGTTCTCAAAATACTTCTTGGGACTTTATATTTTGTAAAATCTGCTCAATTTACTTTGCTTCAAGCTGAAAGTGGCAAAGAACAAAAAATATGTAACTGTCCCGCTGTGAGCAGCAGTGTGGCTAAATATAGACATAATCAAAGTCATAGATTCATGACTTGTTTTTAATCTTTGTGGACATTTTTCCTTAGGGGAACCTGAAAGAAGAGATCAAACAACTGCAAGAGGCTGAGCAGCAAGTGAAGGACCGAGTGACTGAGCTCACTCACAAGAAAGAGACTTCCAAAGTAAGTTGGCTAAGTCTGTTGTTAAATGTACATACGTTCTGCTTAGCCACTATGAATTACAAGAGATTTTGTCTCATACCCATTGCATTGAGATGTAAGATTTTCTTTAAAAGCACATATAATTGGCTAAAATTAGTTAAACTTCTCCAGTTCTTTGTTTCATGTCAGAATAGGAAGAGTTTATAAAAGTTATACAAACATTAGGTGGCTTTGTTTGAAAATGTAAAGAAATTAAACTTCAAATTTTGAAGTTGTAGTTACATGGTTGAGGGCTGCCCACAGCAAAATACTTGAGTAGTAGTCATTTATTCAAGTGATTTAAGTGACTAGGTGATAGTTTTGTTTTTTTGTTTTTTTGTTGTATTTTTAGGGCACTAGTCCCAGGGTGCAACATTGCAGCACAAAACTTTATTAAGTTGCAGCAACTCGTAAATAACACTGAAGTGAGTGGCACGTACTAAAGTAATACTTTTAACATCTGCAAGTATGCTAAAGTCCGAGTGGGATAAATGTTGCCCACAGCTGATGAGTGTGAGTGTCCGTGCAGATGTCCGTCACCCTGCCTGTTATTTGTGACCGTACAGACTCTTCTGCAGAGACTTTACATTACAATGCAGAGCAGATAGCAGACGTCAAAGTATAACATCGCGGTCTCTCCAGCTATCCATGTCTGTGTCCGCAACTGAGTTTAATCAAGGCTCAAGTGACTAAAGCGATGTTTGCAAAGAAATGCAATACTAGATTATGTTATTACATATCATTTATTTATACTGTGTTTGTCTAGGAGCTTTTGAGTGAAGCACAAGCAGGAGTGAAGCAGCAGTACAGTACCATCAAAGAGGCCTTGGAGCAGGAGGAGCAATCGGCTCTTCAGTGTGTGAAGAAGGAGGAGAATCGAGTTTTGGGGGGGCTCGATGAGAAACTCTGCCACCTCCAAAGCTCCCTTCAATCCATCCAACAAGGCCTTCACAACCTGGAGAGTCTGGCTGACACCAGAGGAGACACATCTATTCAGGACCAGGCTTTCATCATGGTCAGATGCTTTTTGTTGGCTTAAAAAATATATGCATGCATATATTTCCTGCTGAATTATTAATATTTGCATAATAAAATTCATTTTCTTTTTTCTGACATTTCAGGAATACAGCAAGATTGCCCAGCTGTGAGTAATTTGCTTTTAACTTCTGCTTTGCAGCAATAAAATTGTCCACTTGTTGAACATTTCACTAGCTTAATGTGCTCCCAGAAAATCACAGTTTTGTAAACATGCTGCATAATCGTTTATTTTAATGAAAGTACTAGTTAGCTCACCCTAGTTGGTAAAAGCTGACTTTAAAAGTTCTTTTGCAATGCAATCAGCAGGTATGCTGATTTGGAAAGCGATGTGACACTTTTGTGCTGTGGGTACACATCCCACACACTAAGTATTTTGGGAGTGAGACACACATGTAAGAAATGGAGATTGGATTTATATGTGTCATTTGCTGCACAATAGTCTTAGGGCTCATTAGTGTCTCTGTTCTCCTTCATCAGGAGTAGTGAGATGGGGAGCTATGTGGAGCAGTTTGAGACCCCAGAGGAAGTGAATCGTCCCCGGCTGAGGTGTCTGCAGAAGTGGACAGAGAAGCGGCTGGACACAGTTGTCATCAATACAGAAAGCAAAGATAGAGATCTTAACAGGCTCCTCTGTAAGTCATGTCCTGTTTATACTACTTTTTGCACAGCTCACACAGCTAATTACGCCACAGCACTAAATACATGTGGTAGGATATTCAGTTAGTCTTAATTTTCTCATCTAAATTCTTTCTCTTTAATCGTGTACACAGATGGCACCATTCCCCTCTTGGATTCAGATACAGCCCATCCTAAGCTGCAGCTGTCTGATAACAGCAGAACGGTGACCTACAGCGATGCTCAGCAGGCTTACACGGAGCACGAGGCTCGCTTCAGTTCCTTCCCACAGGTCCTTTCCTCGTGCGCACTGGAGGGGGGCCGTTGGTACTGGGAGGTGAGCGTGTCCGTGGATGATGGTCGATGGAAGGTGGGGCTGTGTGAGGCTCAGATAGAGAGGAAAGGCCAAAAGGACAACTCTCGTCTGGGGTTCAACGGTTACTCCTGGTGCCTGGCCTGTGACAAAAGGAAAGTTGAAGCCCTCCATAATAAAGCATCAGTTCCTGTGAATTCAGATGGACTGCAAAGGGTGGGAGTGTTCCTTGACTTTGAAGATGGTATTTTATCATTCTTTAATGTGACACCAGGGGGCAGTCTAGCTTTAATGCATTCCTATAAGCAGAGGTTTTCTAATCCTCTTTACCCAGCCTTTTCTGTGTCTAAAACACACTTGTCTATCTGTGATCTGTTTGAGTCTTAAACTGTACAGAAGCACCATATCAGTTCTGCTGATTAATTTACAAACTTCATCAGTCTGTGGTGCCTTTTTTAAGTGTTAATATATCTCAGTAAAATGTGCATTGTGTCGCTTTCTCATGGATGATAGTTCTGACCTACACTGCATACATTCCCTGACTTCTGCAAAGATCTACAAATGTGATTTTTTTTATCATTTAAAAGAACTGGAATTAATAGAAATTCTGTTCAGTATACCTTACATGTAACAGTCAATCAATCTGATAGTATATTTTTTTTAATACAAAGGCCAGAATTTTTTTTAATGGTTTTGTTTTGTATCAACAAATGAGAACATTTTTAAGTCGCAGGCAAGTCATTTGGATAGTGTTTCTATTTTGACTCTTTGTTTTTAAAATCTTCAGATTGTACTTTACATATTTCGTTTTTGTCATGCTAATTGCTCCTGTTGTGACTCATTTGTCTTTCTACTGGAATAAACTGTCAGAGTTTCCAAACCTACGTTACTGCGTGCCATGATTCTTCCCATGGGCCTTTAAATAGAAACACAGGTGTGCGAGTGGGTGATGTGTTTCCCCACAACAGGTGACAGTTGGCGTGCTAACTTTTAAATTTCACTGCTCCCACAGCATGGGAGCTTTACTGACAACAAACACTGCCTTTGGCACAAACCCCTGATAGCATGGCGGACCGAAGCAGATGCTAAATTGTCCTTTTCTTTGCAAAGTCTGTGGCTCATTTATTCTGACTAGGGGTCTGTGCGGTTGACGTCATTGAGTGGGATCAAAGTGGTATTTACATAAACTCCTTCTGAATGATTGGTCGAGCGAGTGAATGCCAGTGGTTCAGGGACAGCTGTCTGTGGATCACAGTGGACACAAACTTATTAAAGTAGCAAATGTAATATAACTGAAAACCAATCAAAGTCTTAATGGGGAAAACGGCTACAGTTATTCTTACATAGTTGAACAAAAACATTTCCCCACCATGTCAGAAGCCTCATCTGACTTTTATTGATGTCATTTCAAACATTTAAGAAACCTGAATCTGAGCAGGTGCTCCAGCCAAGCATGACAGCAATGTCACACTTGCAGCCACACGATCCAAAGGTAATCACAAACCCTACGTGGGTTTTGCTTTATTTCTCACTCCTTTCTAGCCTGCACACAGAGGCAGGATGCGAGACATTTCTGTGAGCGATCAAGCGGAGGAGGAGGCTTAAACAGTCAGGATAATTAAATTCTCCTCTCCCCGTCCATCTAGTGGTCTGTCAGCCACGCTCTTGCAAGCTTTTCTGGAATTGTTATCCCTCAATAAGATAAGCTGAGAGCACATAGTATGTTGGTGTAAAACAACGTGGCACATCTTCAAGGAATAAAATGAATGCGATGTGAAGAATGGAAAGCCCTCGAAAACTCTGTGCGGCTAAATAAAGGGACAGGGTCTTCATTAATGACCCCCATTGTTTCCCACATCTAAAACATAACAGCCAAAGTATCTACTTGTCAAAATGTCTTCATATTAAGATCCCCTCTTCTATATCTGGCTGCTGTGTCTATGGGAATAGAATCAAATCCCTTAATTACCATGTCAGTGCACGGTAATACATTACTCAGTCGCTGTGACTGAAAAGGCACAGAAATGACTATAAGCACTTGGAAAGTAATGAGCTTACTTTGGGAAATGCATTGTTTGTATCCAATAGTTTCTTAACTTGAACAGATTACCTACAAACTAAAGAAAGCCGTTCGAATGGCTATTTACAATCAATGTCAAATCAGCCTTTACAATCAATACTTAATTAGAAGAGATCTAATCTCGTGGCAGTATTAAGAAAAGTTTTGCAATAATCTGTGCGAACGTAGGAACATGCTTCTTTTGTCCTGCGCTTTCGTACGGAAGTAGCAAGTGGGTCAAAACAGGTGTTATTAGCAAAGCTTCCTTAGTCGGCACGCTCCCTTTTTATTGCGAGCTTTTATCTGTCATCATTGTCAGGGAAGAAAGTGGAATGGCATGAAATTATTGCGGGTCAGAGATGGTCAAACAGATGGAAGGCAGCAAGACTTCCACTTTAACTGTCTTCTTAATGCCACAGAATGTCACTCCTCCTCCGCTGTCTCGCTCTCGCTTTTTGTTTTTTATTTGCTGGCGACCTTGTGCGAGCCCCCTTAAAAGTTAAACAAGCTCGCTTTCAAAGTTTGATATTTGGTAACATTTAAATTTGTTCGAGGTCACATCAAAGGTTGTTCTTTGTGGAACTGGAAATAATAGGACCGTGCAGCACAAATTGCCTGATTTACAGAGCTAGGACCAGTAGCCACTTGAATTTGCATTTTTCATGGGGCAATGTGCTTGAGTCGACCTTTACCTCTTGGCTCAAGATAAGTCAAACACTCTCATTATACTGATGGGGATACTGTAGCTCCATGGAGCATGTGAAAATCTACATCTATGGTACAGCAACGTGGTATAATTAGGTGTCTCTGTGGCTTCTCTCTACACTTCCTATGTATAACCTTTCGATATGAATCACAGAGAAACAGCACTCACTGTTGTTCTCAAGGTTTTCCCTCAATTATCAAGCGCTCCTCTAACCATCTGGATGCAAAAATTATTCTCTACAACAGAAATGTTCTCAAGGTGCAGCTGTGTTTCTAATCCATCTATCAAATACTATGATTATTTTATATTTAAAAATTGTAGCTACTGTAGCCAAATATACTAAATTTTAGTTTCGGTATAAAGAAGACATGGGGTGCTCGTTAAAAAAAAACCTCTTTGATCTAATGTTTTCCTTCAAACAGTTTGAATAAACTTCTTTTCAATTGAATGCACTACTGGCTATTCTAGTGACTGCCAGTGTTTTGCAAAGCCTAGAGCATAACTACAAAAAATAGTCTTATTCTAGGAATCCAGCTAACCCTAAAGAACTAATTCTTGTGTTTTTAAAGTTGTATTTAATTCTGCTACATTACTGTTTTTGTTCTGTTACAATGAAAACTGTTCATATTATGTGGCCAAATTTCTAAACAGGAGGTAGTTATTGTGACTCCTCTAAAGGTTTTGATCATCACGCAAAGCTACTCTAGTCTAAGAATTAAAATATCACGATGTAAGTGACTGTAAGTCACCTTTAAATTATTTTTAGCTTTACAAAATGGTCCATCTGCTCTGAACTGGGTGCACAGTCATGATACATGGATAGGTTGCACCCTCTTTAAAGTGCACCTCACAATTGAGTAGCTTGTGTAACCACCTTTAGCAGCAATAACTTGAAGTACCGTATTTTCCGGACTACAAAGCGCACCTGAATATTAGCCGCACAACTTGAAATTATGAAAAAATCATATTTTGTTCATACATTAGCCGCACCAGACTAAAAGCCGCAGGTGCGCTAGCGGGCTAGTAGCGCTAGCAGGCTAGTAGCGCTAGCGGGCGGGCTAGTTGCTAGTAGCCGCGGTGCACGGCCCGCCTTGCGGGGGGGCGGGGAGGGCAATGGAGCGACTGCTCCACCAGCCTCGGAAGAGCCCCGCAAAGTGGGCCGAGCACCGCCGCCCGACCGACCCAGCCCTTAGAGCCAATCCTTATCCTGAAGTTATGGCTCTGACTTGCCGACTTCCCTTAGCTGCCTTGTTCTAACATGCCAGAGGCTGTTCACCTTGGAGACCTGCTGCAGATATGGGTACAGGGCCAGCCAGAGCCAGCTTGCTAATCTAGTCTCTTTTTCGCGCTAATTCGTACGGCACTTCTTTGGCTTGCAACATGTGTCTGATCACATGCCTTTCCGCCAGGTAAAATGGCGGAACAAACCAAAACAAATCCTCTTACGATGTCACAAAAATCATGAAAAAGCCTTAGAAAAGCTGCACCGGACAATAAGCCGCAGGGTTCAAAGCTTGTGCAAAAAGTAGCGGCTTATAGTCCGGAATTTACGGTAATTATATTCAGAGTCGCTCACATCATTTGGAGAATTTTTGCTTTAGTTTGTTGAGGTTTGCTGGTACTCATTTATGCACACCTCCCTTTACTGGACTATTGCAACGCCTTGATTATTTTCTTTCTTTCTTTTTCTAATTCAGCCATTCTGTTGTATATTTGCTGCTCTGCTTCTGTTCTTTCTTCTGTTCATCTTACATTGGCATGAACCTCAACATTCAGCAAGGTAAATCGAGCCCACAGAGTCTGATGGGCAGCAACAATTGTTCCTCAGATCATCGCTAATGTCTTTCCTCACATTTGCTGATGATCAGTTAATCAAGTGCACTTACCTTCTCAATTCCTATGAAAACAGTAGTTTTTCCACACAACGCTTCTGCATTTTGGCTTAGATTCTGTCAACTAAATGATGTAATGGAGTGATATTTTATGAGCTCTTTCTATTTGAATTTTAACCATAGAATTTTTTTTTTTACTATAAAAAATGTGCAAGTATGACCAGTGGCTAGTGCAGTCTGTACATTACCCATGTGGCCATGTCTTCTGTTGGCATGGCAACACTTGGTGAGCTCAGGTGAGCTGGGAGACTCACGTGTCTGACTTGGTCATCTGCCAGGCTTGGAACAGTTCATGGAAATCTGAGACACAAGAAGTGCCGGGCCTATTGTTGAGTGGCGTGCCTATTTTCTTCCCTCACCTTTCCCCAGGGAAATCAATTGACTTCCTACAAAATAAACGCCTTATGACTTTCATGAGAAAGTCTATCGCTGCATCTGTCCGACAGGCAGGACTGTGTGAGTGATAAAAATCCAAATCTCACATCTGTCTGGATGGCTGGTCACTGTCATGGAAATGTACAAAGAATGCTTGTATTCTGTGGAGAATTAAGAATCATGCACAGTGCAGACACTTGAATGGCAAACAATGAGATTCTTTATAATGTAAATTTATTTCTGTCTTCAACGATTGACACGGTAGCAGATTACAAAGAAACAGCAGCACCATTAGTTGCCCTCGTTCTGTTGTCAGCTGTGGTGCCAGTTTGTCTCCTCCATCCAACCTAGCGTCCCACTCTCCCAGTCTATGATCACTCAGAATATCAGCAGCAGCATAGTTTATTTATATATGTGTCCTGCTGCTCTTTCACTTTGCCCCTCTGCAGGAAGGTCAGAATACAGGTCAGAGGCTCAGATTGAGCCTCAGGAAGTGACTGGGATTCAGTGTCTCGTTCAAGGACGTGTTAGTAGAAGGGATTCAGGCTGTCTCGAGAGGTTGACGTTCAGTATGCTTGATGTTTTATTTAGTTACATGCTGCTGCTGCTGCCTGTCATAATTTCCAACTCTGAGATTATAAATTCTTAATTTTTGGTTGTTTATCACAATTGCGAGTCACACAATTGCTCTGAAACTTTCAACTGTTAATTGGAAGCGATTGGGAATTGGCTTCCACTTTGTTTGTTAGCTCAAGAACAGCTTCATGGACTGGGTTTCCATGGCCAAGCACAATGTCAAGAGTCAGATGCAGTGCTGTGAAGTACGCTACCACTGGACTCTAGAGCAGTAGAGATGTGTTCTCTGGAGTGACAAATCATGCTTCCCTATTTCTGCAATCCGACAGACGAGTCTGGGTTTGGCGGTTGCCAGGAGAACAGAACTTGTCTGACTGCATTAAGTATATGTCATGTACGGGCTGTGTGCAGGCAGGAAAGGGACCCAAAAGCAGACTTCACAGAGGCGGGATGAGAACTCAAGGAGCTTTGCTGGGAAAAGGCGATACAAAACAATACAAAACTAAACTGGGAAATTCTAACTCACGAGAAAACAGACATTGTACATGAAGAAGGAAGAAAGAAGAAGAAGAAAATAAGCATTTGTATAGCGCTTTTCTTAGTCATTAAGGACCCCAAAGCGCTTTACACTACATTCAGTCATTCACACACACATTCACGCACTGGCGATGGCAAGCTACATTGTAGCCACAGCTGCCCTGGGGCACATTGACAGAGGCGAGGCTGCCGGGCACAGGCGCCACAGGGCCCTCTGACTCTGTGACCATGAGGGACGATGTGACACGAAACTGAAGGAGACGCTGACATAAATGTACAGAGGAAGTGGGAGTACACGAGGAAAACAGCGGACACGAATAACCATAATGAGACAGGGAAGCTAGAAACATGGAACCTTCACAATAAAACAGGAAACCTGATACGGGAGTGGAGAAGAGGCTGACGAGAGGGAGCGAGGGAACACGAGGGGGAGAACAGATATGACGGGCTGGGGAAACATGGATAAACCAGAAAAAGAACTCATACAACTATATAAACACAGGCACACAGGGCTAAGACACAAGGGGAAATCTAAGAAACTACACTAATAGAACAACTCAGGCACTTCCAGAACAAAAACAAAGTAGCCTAAACATGATACAAAATAACATGAAACTTCAAGAACACAAAACACTGGGTCAAATGACCCAGGACCGTGACAGTATAAATATAAATCTGGTGGAGGGTGGATGTGGGTTGTTTTTCAGGCTTGACCCCTTAGTTCAATTGAAAGGAACTCCTAATTCTTCAGCATACCAAGACTTTTTCATGCTCCCAACTTTGTGGGAATAGTTTAGGGACGGTCCCTTCCTGTTCTAACATAACATGACATGACCAGTGCACAAAGCAAGGCCCATAAAGACATGGATGAGTGAGTTTGGTGTGGAAGAACTTGACTGGCCTACACAGAGTCCTGACCTCAACCTGTTCAACACCTTTGGGATGAATTGGAGACTGGAGTCCACGCCTTCTCATCCAACATCAGTGCCTCACAAATGCACTTCTGGAAAAATGGTGAAAAAGTTACATGCATACACTCCTTAATCTGCTGGAAATCAGGGTTTGGTAAATAATTAGTTTATCATGTTAGCAACAGCAATAACCATTATGCTTTCTGGAAAATGAGTTTGAAACATGTTTTGTTTCAAACTCATCCCACACACACACACACACACAAAGCTCTAAAGTGCTTTGTGTGTTTAATATGTTATCAACTGTATACACACTGTCCCTTATACATATTTATTTATGATTGCTTTCTTTTGTGATATGGTATTGTGGTCTCATTTTACTTCTCGTCATCGCTGGCTTTATTGAAGGATAATCCCTATGTTATGCTAAGAAGAAGAATATTGTCTTCATATGGAGGGCCAAATGTGTTGGGTTTAATCCATGACGATAATTACACTTCACTGAGCTGTCAGTCAGCAATGAGTTGGACAGATTTTCTTTCCAGCCATCTGTGCTCCTTCATAAACTTTTTGGCTTTTTTTGTCCATCTGTTGTCCTTTGGCACACCGCACTGACCTTATTAGCATTTAATTAAACAGTATTTGCAGAGATGAAGCTGTTCTTGGCACTTAATCTTAATCAACTTCATTTCCAGCAGCAGAAACAGGAGTGGCTCTTGATGTCTCTGCTTTAACCTCGAGAAGGGCTGATCCGTACTCAGTCACAGAGAAACAGACCTTCTATGTCTTTGTACTGTTTTATCTTTCCTGTATTGGGTTAATTGTTGAATGTTTACATTTTTTAAACAGACTGTTTAGGAATACATTCACAAATAATCATGTCACCACTACTGTTAAGCCATTAATATGACAGCCAAAACATAGTGTTTCTTAATGATGTCAATGATGGTTAGCCATGTGCTTCCATGTCTCAGATGAGTAACTTAGTATATGTTATTTCAATCACAGACATGGACGCCTATGACCTGCATCATGAAATCGTGTGAAAAATAAGAGCACCCATGGAAATTGGTTGCAGGTTTGTACCTTTTATCCTTACTTCTTGCATTTTAATGGCCGTCCACGTCTCCATGACATCAGCTCACTGGACATTTTGACCACTCTTGCTTTAAAGATCCCCTCAGCTGCAAGTTTGATGTTTTGAGGGTGTTGTATTCTTGCATTTAAATTTCCCACAAAGCATTTCAATGCAATTTTATGACCATCCATTTACTCTTTTTGATGCTTTTCTTGGTGGATTTTCTAGTGTGCTTAGAATCCTGTTGAAAGCTCCACTTCTGGTTCAGCTTCAGCTTTCAGACAGACAGCCTCATTATTTTTTAAGCACAATGTGATATGACAAAATTCACAGATGAATAAATGACTGCAGGCCATCCAGTCCCTGGGGCAAAGAGCATTACCAAACTAGCCTCAAATTATATTAGTGTCACGGCTGGCAGAATGGCCAGTCGTATAGTGTGGAGAAAGGAGGACCCAAAGTGCAGGCAGCGTAGAATGCAGGTGAATAGTTTATTTACAGTGAGCCAGAATACAAAAGACAGCAGAACGGGGACCTAATATAGACTGGGAAACACTAACACAAACCTGGAGACATATGAATGGAGCGCAGACAGGATGGGACGCAGCGCGACAACAGCAGACGAACACCATGTTACGCAGACGATCCAGCACTGAACCAAGGAACACGGAGGACTAAAATACACAGCCATCAACGAGAGGAATAGGGAACAGGTGGGAACACGGCTGGGAGACATTAGGGCTGACGAGACTGGGAAGCAAAACTAGACACATTAACCTAAGGCAC
>VURO01049710.1:34144-49792 GCA_015108175.1 Pelvicachromis taeniatus | reverse complement strand
GGGAAGGAAAAGATGTGGTTGAAAAAAGTGTACAAGTAAGGGGGATAACCGCACCCTGGAAAGAATTGTGAAACAAAACCCATTCAAACATGTGGGGGAGATTCATAAAGAGTGGACTGCAGCTGGAGACAGTGCTTCAAGAACCACTACGCACAGACGTATGCTGGACTTGGGTTTCAGCTGTCGCAGTGTCAAGCCACTCTTGAACAATAGACAGCATCAGAAGCGTCTCGCCTGGGCTAAAGACAAAAACGACTGGACTGCTGCTGAGTGCTCCCAAGTTATGTTCTCTGAGAGGAGAGGCACAGAATCCACGTTGCTTGAGGTCCAGTGTAAAGTTTCCAGTCAGTGATGGTTTGGGGTGCCATGTCATCTGCTGGTGTTGCTCCACTGTGTTTCTGGGATCCAAAGCTGAGCCATATAACAGGAAGTTTTAGAGCACTTCATGCTTCCTGCTGCTGACCAACTTTATGGAGATGCAGATTTCATTTTCCAACAGGACTTGGTACCTGCACACAGTGCCAAAGCTACTGGTACCTGGTTCAAGGATCATGGTGTCCCTGTTCTTAATTGGCCAGCAAACTCGCCTGACCTTAACCCCATAGAAAATCTATGGGGTATTGTGAAGAAGAAGATGCGATATGCCAGACCCAACAATGCAGAAGAACTGAAGGCCACTACCAGAGCAACCTGGGCTCTTATAACACATGAGCAGTGCCACAGACTGATCGAATCCATGCTACGCTGCATTGCTGCAGTACTTCAGGCAAAAGGAGCACTAACTAAGTAATGAGTGCTGTACAAACTCATACTTTTCATGTTCATACTTTTCAGATGGCCAGGATTTTTAGAAATCCTTTCTTTGTAATTGAGTAATATTTTAATATTCTGAGATACTGAATTTGGGGTTTTCCTTAGTTGTCAGTTATAATCATCAAAATTAAAAGAAATAAACACTTGAAATATTTCAGTCTGTGTGGGATGAATATATACATTATACACATTTCACTTTTTGAATGGAATTGGGGGAAAAAAAAAATCAACTTTATGATGATATTCTAATTTTATGACCAGCACCTGTAGATTGAGTGCTTTATCTCTTACAATGGAATATTTGTACCTCAGTAGTTAAAGTCTTTGATTAAAAGAGCTGTTATTTTTTTTAGTTTAAGTCAGTTTTAATTAATCCTAACTTTAACGAGATTTCACAGTGAGAGAGAAAAGTGTTAAAACAGAAGTTTGCTTGTTTTCCTTATGAAAGTCTGATGCTTGTTATAGTGTGTGTGTGTGTGTGTGTGTGTGTGTGTGATTCTGCAGATGAGCTGCCCTCTGATCCTTTGCAGAGCCAATATGACTCCTGGCTCTGTTTAGTGGATCATCTTAAAATCAAAGCATTTGTCAACCTAACCCTGTCCGACTCCGTCCGACATGGAGTTCAGAATTTGCTTTTCATCTCAGGCTTTGGTAGGTGGCTTTACCTTTTATTGTTGTAGGATTACGTCCTTTCTGTCAGTGAGCAGTAGTTATGCATTATATTACAAACGCTGTCATAATTTTATCATTCATATATTTGTTATTCAAAGCACAGTTCATACACGTCTTTGATTCTAGGTGGAATGAGACCCAACACCCTTGTCTTGGGTTTCTATGATGACTGCACTCCTCAAGACTACCTCCAAGGTCATATGCTCCTGTCTACAGGCCATAGCTTTGATACTGTCTGTTCAACCAAAGACCCTGGAGAGCAACGTTCTCCCTTCTTTCCCAGTCTGCGGGGTGCTGAGGACCCCAAAGACCTGCAGGAAGAGGAATACGTGTCTGTGATTGCTGATGCTGTAAAAATGGGAAAGAATGTGACTCTGGCTCGGTGTTTCGACCAGTTCAACCGGGACCGAGTCTTAGGGTCAGGAAGAAAGATCAGAGGTGTGGCAGGGCCATTCATTGATGTGTGGCCTATGAATCTTCTTCAGCCAGACAGCCATGGTTATGTTGGCATCTGCTCATTGTTTCTTCTCCAGCTGGCTTGTGTGCTTCACGATTCCCGTGCCTGGAGCCAGGCGAGACTGCGACTCTTCCTGTGCATGGAGGCTGGCTACAGTCTGCAAGAAAAAGAGGAAGCAAAGCTCCAGGGTATGCTTAGGGATCTAAGGATTTCAGCTCAGGTGCAGATGGTGGCTTGGGATGAGGTGGTGGCACTGCACTGGCAGAGACAAAGAGAAAGGTCCGAACAGAATGAGGAAGATGAGAAAGAAGACTGTAACCAGACATATCCCAATAATGCCTCTCGACTAACAGATGAGTACATGTGTGCTGTGAACGATCTGATTTGCCGTCATGGTGTCCCTCAGCCAGCTGTGCGTTTCTTGTATTTGCCACACCCCCCAGCTGACAGAAGCCGTTACCGTGCCTACTTGCATCAGGTGGACCTGTTGAGTCGAAACCTTGGACCGACATTGCTCGTTCACGGAGTCACTCCTGTGGTTACGACTGACATCTAGAATTTTACCAACTCTTAATTCTCGACTAGCCGAATCTTGTATTATTCATGGATGAGACGCTGTGCCTGTTGCTCCCGAGTTATTGACATGATGTTAGAGCTGTTACAGTATAACAAACGATAAAAACACTGATACTGCAAATCTGTTTTATACTTGAATCTAACGTGAATGTTACCAACATCTTTTTTCCAAACTAATACACGAAGGAACATGAATGCTTTAGGGAGCTGAGCCTATACCTTAGAAAATGAGATTAGGCCATAGTGACATGAAGAAAAAATTAATCTGCACTTTTTTGTGTGAGAGGAGATGATTGTATTAGAAGGCCGTAAATGTATTCTCATTTATATGCTAAAGTATTGTTGCCACAGTTGGGTGTCATCTTGCTATTGTGTGCTTTGACTTTTTGCACAGATTTATAGTAAAATAAATGATCGTATTACCTGAATGGCCCGTTTGTAGTTAATAAACATTAGATACTTTCCTGTTGAACCTGCAGAGGGCAATATTTGCCTAGCAAACTGGCCATGGTGATCACAGCTATACAAGTAAGAATTTACAAGGCTCTTAGTACAAGGCTCATTCAAATAAATACCATTTATTTGAATGTGTACTACAAATAACCTAACATAGACTGATCTGCTCATTCGGAAAAGACTCCACGTGGTCGATCTGTTTATAATCGGCTCTCTTGCCAAAGTAAAGAATGCAGTTCCCAGAAAAATGTCTGAAAACTGTTCAGGACTGACAGGGTCTCCTCCTGAGTCGTATTTATGGACCAAGTCAGTCTAACTAAACTAATAATAGAATCCTATGTGTTCCTCATCTCTTTATTAAATGTATTAAGATTTTAAATTAGACTTGGAGTAGAGTGTTTTCATAATTATTTTGGATATGAATTCTAGGAGGATGATGTGTGCTGTATACAAACACCAAAGCGCCATGGGTTTAGCACTGAGGGAGCTAAAATTATATCAAGAAATGTTAGTGGAGAATGTCAAGGCGATATGCCACACACTGGGTCATGAGATGACATTGACCCGGGGTGCACAATTACATGAACAGATGCCTTAAAGAAAAAGAAACGACTATTTTGGTCTATAACCACCTTGAGATGCTGTGGTGTGACCTGAGGAAGACTGTAAAATCAAGAAATCTCCAAAATACTCATTGTGCACTCCTTATCAGCATCACCAGGAAATGATTCTGATAAGAAGAATCATTTCCTGGAGATGCTGATAAGGAGTGCACGTGAAGTCTACTAAATTCAAGACATCACGTAGTTTTTCCAGCCTGGGCTGTGAGTGATTATTGAACACAATCATTGAAGACCTGACTGTTTTATCCAGTCAGATCGTTGTACTATAATTATTTCATAATTGGATTTTTAAAGGGTTCACAAACTTGTTGTGCAACTTTCAGCCCCCAGAATAAATCTAGTCTGCTGATGTTAGCATGTTATACTTTACAAATGATAACAAAGCGAAGTCATCTGTTGCTTTAAAAGAAAAGAAAATACAGTGAAGGTTTTCTGAATGACACCATTGTTTGGCACATGTGTGCTGCGGTGGGTGAGGCGGTGCATACTGAATAAGAGCCAGCGGCATGTCGCATTTAGAGAAATTCTAATGGGTTTACAGCAGAAAACAACACCCACCTACACATTACTGTCAAACAGTATGTGGGAGGGAATTTGTTCACAGATGGCATCAGATCCAAGGACACCGAGGCACCTTTTTTCTCCACTTTTCCAATGTGTGCATTTACTTAGGAGTCACAAAGAAGCAATAGTGCTCCAGCAAACGGTGACTCCTGTGATCTGTAAGTGTGGGCGCACATAGAGTCTGGCCTATCTTTTATATTTAAGGTTTTAAGCTGAAGGTCAGACTCACTTCAGTGTGGTTGGGAGTACTGCTGCTATAGTAAAAGTGTAATAAAAACACTTCCAGGCTGCCTTTAAATACAAATTGCTGTAGTCCATGAACAAAAAAGTTAAAAAGTGCTGCTGTTTTGAAATGGTGTGAAATATTGGGTATGAATACATTTTTTAGAGCTTGGAATAGTATTTGGTGAAAGCTTACTCTTTTGCTCCAAACACTCACAGCTGCCTGAGTGTTAAAGTAAAGATGCTTGATTAGGTAGAAACCAAGCTATATTAGTGACTAAAATAACATGTTATTGTTTAAAATATAAATTACTTAAAATACAAACCTATGCTGTCTTTTGTTTTTTGGGGGTTTTTTTTGTCTGAGATTTAATGATGATGGGGTTGGTCTACAGCCGCTGTGGTGAACTCCAGGCCTCAAGGTTCGGTGTCCTGCAGGTTTTAGATATCACCCTGTGTCAACACACCTGAATCAAATGATAAGTTCATTTTAGGGGTCATATGAAAAGCAAAGCAAAGAAAAATGCTCCCATCCTAATAATTGTGTTCTCAAAAATGAAAACATCTTCCAGTACCCACCCCTGAACCTAGATCTTTCCAAACAATCACACTCTCCTCTTGTTTGTGTGTGTGTCTAATTCCTGGTCCAGTCTCCAGGAGCAGTGAATGAGATGAGCAGCCACAAAAAGAACAGCTGGTTTCTTGAATCCAAATACAAAGAGGTTAAATACATACGGAGTCTAACTCTCCACTCAGCTGCTCTTTTAAACACGCAGAGTAATTGTAGGCACAGCTTGATTTGAGTGGGGAACAAGTCCAACGGGCATTGGTAGTCAGGGAGATGACAACTGGAGGTCTCATTGCTGGGCAAGGATTTAAATGCAGGAGTTAAATGGAGAGAAAACACACTCAGAGGATTAGTCACATTGAAAGACAAATACTGAGGGCCCCACTTCAGCACCAAACAGCTGTGTAGCCACCCAGAGTCACCACCTTTGCTCCACTTTGAAAATGTTAGTGAGCACCTGATCTCAGTCATTCGAGCTGACTGGAGGGCTGCAAAGCTTATAAAGAGATAAAGTTAACGAGCAGAAACGAGTTCAGTTTATTACTGCAACCTTCCACAACAGTCCCAATTCCTCAGTGTGGCTCCCATGGGGAAAATGAATTGCCCACCAGTTTGGCATGGCACTGAGCTGGCTGATGCGATTTGCTAACAGCAGATTTAGTGATTGTGGGCAACAGCTATAATGCATCTTGTGACGAAAAGACGGTGCCAACTGTTGCATACGTCACATTTGCTGCAGAGCTTCATATCATTCGTATAAGTGTATCGACACCCGCCTACACCTCACTGACAAACTGTGTGTGGGAGGGAGCGCGTTCACAGGCGGAGGCAGCCTGGGCTCTGAGCACTATAAGGGGATGGATGCCACGTTCGCAGTCATAAAAGTAACTTGGAGTGTTAAACTATTTTGGACTGGATACAACGTGCAGTAGTCCTACACACCTCCTACATGGAGAAGGCTTTTTGTTTTTAGCGCGTATTTCTCGTGCAGCACTGGGGACTGGTTTGAGGGGGATTCCTTCATTCCCACCGGTTGAATCACTTCCGACTGACCAGCTGTAGAATGGAGAATTGCTGATACAGGAAAAGTATAAAACAAATATCAGTAATGAAAGAAAACAACTGGACCTGCCTTTAGTCTTTAATTAGTGTACAAAATACAAAATACTGTTAACAGTTTGATAGAAGGGGAGAGATTAATGCCTTCTTGGCAAAAAGATTAAATTAGGTCCAGACCTTAAATATATATAAAGTATGCAGAATGCTGTTATTTCAATGTTAGCTGTGTCTTAATCGCTCCTGGACTGGCTCGCCACGAAAAGGTACTATGTAACACATGAAACTCTACTGCTACAGAATGTAGAGAAAGTTAGGATCTTGGGTTCAATTTCTCTCTAGGAATCGACTAAGGAGCGAATGACACACAGCTAAAAGAACAGTTAACATTTATTTAACAAAACCATAAACAGTTGTTCAACAGTTCACAACAGTTTCAACAGTCCATATTTGTCAGTCCATGTATTCAGTTTTACAATTCAGAGTTCAGAGTTCTTTTCAGTATTTTCAGTTCAGGTGTGTGGGGTGTGTGTAGTGTAAATATCAGTGGTGCTACCCAGGTAGTGTATAGTTTTGAGATCTCATAAGCTTATCTGTCAAAAAGCAACACGGTCGTCCCATCCAAGTAGGCTGGAAACCCTCCGGCACCACAGCTGGGGATCCTGAATCCTGGCTCGCCGCAGGCGAATTTACTGACCTCGCTCTCACAATTTTAGACTCCAACAAAAAAAACAAACAACCTGCACAGGGCAGTGAACACATTTCACATGAATATTATAAAACAACTTGATGAACACTACGGGTCATATATCTTATACATATATAACTCAGGTAGTCAGATCATCTTTTTAACCTCTAACTTCACATAAATGGTATGAGCCTCATCAGACAAGCAGATTGTAGATATGATTGTAGACATGGCAGCAAAAATGCTAATGACTAAGAATAGCTAAGCTGTTCATATGTTGCTGCTGGGATGACGATATCTTTGCTACATTTCTGTTCTGAAAATCTGTTGGCTTGGATTTGATGGTCGGTCTGCTCGTCTTCCTGTTGGCTCGATCCCCTTCTTTATGCCAGCCCAAACGTTTGGACGTTGTTTCTACAGCCATGAGTAGCATTCTATTGGATGTATTGTATAATTAATAAGTGAAAGCAGATCAAATGCTTCTGTGTAATATCCTCTACAAGCAGTATGACAATGATTTTTGGTTCTTTTACTTTGTCATTGAACAACAGTCTTTGACAAACTGTCATACAAACTGTCGTACAAAGAGGAGTCTGGGAAAGGAAATATATTGCATGTATAAATTCCCATGCCATTTCATTAGGCACACCTTGCTAGTACTGGGTTTGGCTACCTTTTTCTTTCAGAGCTGAATTTATTCTTTGTTTCACTGTTTCAACAAGGTGCTGGAAACGGTTATCAAAGATTTTGGTCCATATTGACGTGATTGAATCACACAGATGCTGCAGATTTATCAGCTGCACATCCATGATCAAAATCTCCTGTTCCATCACATCCCAAAGGTGCTGTATTGGTTTGTGATCTGGTGACTGTTTCTGTGTCGTGTTCAAGAAACCAAGCTGAGGTCATTTGAACTGGAAGCAGCCATCAGGAGATGGATACACTGTGGTCGTAACAGTATAGACATAGACAGCAGCAATACACAGGTAGGCTGCGGTGTTTAAATGTTGCTCATTTGGTACAATAAGGGGCCCAAAGTGTGCCAACACAAAATCCCCAATGAAGAATCATTTCCACTGAGCTAATTCGCTTTTTCTGATCACTCGCTGTGTGGGAAAATCCCAGTAGATCAGCAGTATTCACTCAGAGCAGCCCGTCTGGCACCATCAACCATGCCATGTTTATCATCTTTCTTTCACATTATGATGTTCGGTTTGAATTTCAGTAGGTCATCGTGACCATGTCTACATAACTAAATGGACTGAGTTTCTACCATGTGATTGACTCATCAGATATTTACATTAACAAGCAGTTGAACAGGTGTACTTAATGAAGTTGCAGTGAGTGTAATTCACCAACGTTCTAGGCATACAAGCAGTACCCCGTACTCTTTTTGAACAGCTGATGGATGACGGTGTGTTTTTATCACAACTGTCCTCACGTGTCTTCACGCATGATTTTGGTATTATCAAGTCTTTTCTGAATTTTTGTTATCTGACATCTCCTTTGTAGTCTTGTCATTATTAAACCTCTGAAAAGACACATACGTTCTGATTAACCATCAGCTGCATTTTCTTAAAGTATGAGGACCACTCAAGTGAAAAATAGCGTGAGTGGGAGCTGGCGGCATAGTGCTGCCAATATATGTACGCTGATGTAAAATTATCCCACATCATCTGCCTCTACTCTCTGGATCTGCGCTAGTGACGTAGTTCAAACTGCTGTTACTGTGGAAATAGCTCCACTTCATGTGAGAGTGGGCGGACTGGGAGGATATGTCGACAGTTCAATGCTGTGGAAGTGTACGGTTCTTTCTCCTCCTGCTGCCACAGCATCCATAGGCCTAGTTCAGGTTGAGATTTTACTCAAATCTTTCTTGCCAAAGAAATTCTTGATCTTAAGAGTTTCACTTTATGGCTAAATACATGTTAATAAATAATCAATTCCTAGCATGTTATTTGCTTTGTAACTGTGGGATGCTGGTTTTTTTCTATTTTTCCTGCAAAAACAAAAGAAGCCTTTATGAGTTTGTTCTGTCAGTTAAATAGACAGATTTTTGTCAGATTTGGTCATGACTTAAAGGATGAAGTGACTCACTTCAGATGCATTTATGTCTCCATTTACTGCCCTACATTAAGCAAATCTACCTGTTACGAGTTTAGACTATAGCAGGACCTTGGGCACAATGTCAATAGAAATACTGATAGCTTTGGTGTATGTTTGCTTTCAACTTATTCACTGCTTTTATTTGACAGGCATTTACTCTTTATTGCTTTATTCTTTGCACACAGGTGGTTAAACTGGGGCACTTGGCCAAACCTAATGCAGCATTGATGCAGCTTTCCCTGAATAAACTTTCCTTCATGAAGGTTATAGTGTTCATTTTTAACCCTCTTGGAGAACTGGTCTGTTTTCAGATTTAAATTTCTGGTACTGTTGAAGTGTACAGAAACACCTTTCTGTATAATACAGTGCAGTTAAAAAGAAACACAACCTGTGGCCTTCAAAGACCGACATGGAGTGGCATTTCAAGTCTGATAGCAAGCGTTAAACAGCACTTTATTCTGTAAAGCTAGCACGCATGTCTTTGGACTGTAGTAAGAAGCCAGAGAATAGGGAGAAAATCCACACAGACACAGTGAAAACATGGAAATGCCACAAAGAGATGTCTTAGCTGACCAGGAGGTTTGAACCAGGAACCTATTTGATGTGAGGCGACAGTGCCCACCAAAATGAACACAAAGTTTAGGAAGCGCAATCAGATGATTTTGGAAATAATTAAAAAAAGAACATCACAACCTTTTTTGTGAAAAAAGGGAGGTTTTTGTGGCAATTGTGTCATTGAGGTGTCCCTAATAAATTGACAATGCAGTTTAGATTGCCACATAAATGTTTAGTGTACGCTCCAAATAAACAAATAAGATTCTTAATTCATCATTAAGGTAAATGTGCTCGGTATAAAATTAATGTATACCAATCAAGGAAGTTTCAGTTGACCAGATTCCATCAAATTTAGTATTTTATGTTGTGTTTTTGTAAAAAAAAATTACGTGGGAAATTTACAGTCTGTGCATTTTCCAGCATCATGAAGCGCCATGTCATAAGGCATAAATGACACCACAGAGGCTCAGAGATCTGCAAAATAATATCTCAGACCAGGAAACTACCCAGGATGACCTCAGGCTCAGCTATTAGCTACTTTTGATTGTAGGGCTCAGGAAGTTGCCACTGTCTGACTTCATTTCTTGACTTTATCAAGATTCCTTTAGATCCCTTTTATGTAAAAGAATATTATCACATACAACAGTATTCACTGTGTTTAACTTGTATGATCCTAAATGACTCACTGTTTGCCTCGAGTGATTCTGATGGTCATGCAGTGGCTGTCTCACTCCACCCCCACGTTGCGGGGATGCCCTTGTTTTTATGGAGGCCTTGACAGCAACATGGACCGCTGGGCTGATTTGCGTCACTCTCACTCTTTTACATACAAGGACCAAACAAGGGAGCTGCTTATGTTGCATCATGATGTCTCATAATGTTTGTCAGCCATCAGCGGTTTACATGGGTATTACTAATCCCAGTTCAGTGAAATATTAGGATGTCTGCGTCACTGATTGCGTAGCAGTGGATAAGTAGTTTTACATTTTGGGCCTTTGTAGCTGTGGCACTGGAAACACTTTAATCATCCATCCATCCATCCATTTTCTTCCACTTATCTAATACAGGGTTGTGGGGAGTCTATGTGAGCTTTCACAGGGGGTTACTGTCACTGGGTTCTTCTTCAATCCAGGTATTATTAAGTTGGAAAATTTTCCAAACACTAAGAAGTCGTGATTTAGGATGTCGCTACTAAACATTTAAAGTAATAAAAAGGTGTCTCATTATGACGATAATAAAATCTTTAACTTATGCTGTATGGACTAAGTTGAAAGACTTTCTCTCTGAACAGCTTCTTTGTTCGTAAATATAAATCTACCTTCTGTCTTTTTACATTCGTCATATATGAATGTGTGAATGATGGATGTGACTGAAGTCTGGGTGTCATCTTTGTTTTTGGGAGGTTGCACATGTCTGGCACGCCGGCTTTCTCACCTTTTCACATTGCCCTGGCTCAACCTGCTGCACAGAACAACGCACCCGGCACAAGTCAAATCTGGCTCGTTCTTTCTGCCATCTGGTCCTCTGTTCCTTATATGGAAGCAGTTTTTCTGTGCAAGCACAGACGCATGATCCGTGGACCCAGATAATGGTGAACTGAATGATACCGGAAGTTGGACCACAACTATTTTGATTTGGTTTCAGTAAATCTTTAGAAGTAAACCACAAAACACTGTTATGTGCGCTATTGGTTTTTATTTAATGGGTTTACAGTAGGCTGGCTTTCATTTGGAAATATGTCACCACACAATCAAATCATTTTACAAATCTTGAAATCAATGATGTCCAAAAATCATAGATGTTCAAAACCTTGATTGTTTTTGCAAATACAAAACAACATAACTTTCTGGTTGGTTTTAAATTGTGACGGGATGAGATCTTCTACAGTGTTTCCTTATTTATACCTTATTCTGTCACCGACTTGGTGCCTCACAGTACATCTTTGCATCAAGGATCAGAGGTCAGAATAGTGCATGAGATACAGCGTTTGTTAACCGATGGGATTCTTCGCACCAGCACTGTAACAGTGAAGCTGCAGGAGCAGAGGCAGTGAAGGTGGATGGGTTTAAATACCCGGAGCCAACCATTCAAAGCACCAGACAACACACAAGAGAGGTGATTAAAACAGTGCAAACAGGGTGGAGATGAGTGTCAGGGGTGATTGGTGACAACAGGATAGCAGCAGGGGGGAAAGGGAATGTTTACAACATGGTAGTAAGACATGCTATGATGTATGGTTTGGAGACAGTGGCACTGATATACAGACGGCAGAATTTGAAGATACTCTGATTTTCAGTGGGATTCAGAGGGACTCAGCCATTTGGAGACAAAGTTATATGGTTTGGACATGAGCGGGGGGGTTAGTGGATACACGGCACAGATTACACATTTTCACGAGAGTGAAAAAGAGGAAGACCAAAGAGGAGGTTTATGGATGTTGTGAAGGAGGACATGCAGAGGGTTAGTGTGACAGAGGAGGATGCTAGGGATGGGGTGAGACGCTAGGTGGCAGATCATCCTCTGTGGCGACCCCTAGAGGGAGCAGCCGATAAAGGCAGAATATGACTTTGCATTGTATTTTACCTGCCACAGTGGACGCATGTATGATCAGTGGCCTTTTAGCTGAAATTGTATCATGAATGAAATATGAGGGAAGGCTGCATGGTGCGATTATGGTTAGTGACTCTGACTCTGGAAAGATGAGTAGCACATGTCGCCCTCTGTCTGTGTGGGCTTCCTCCAGCTGCTTCTGTTTCCAGAAGTGCAGGCCAGGTGGAGAATCCAGACCACCTGTAGGTGTGTGTAATGTGTTTGTCTGTCTTCGTGTTGAGGTTAGCTGGGATATGCTCCAGCCGCTTACACATGATGAGATGTTCAGTGTAAGATGAAAGAAAGCTTCACATAAATCAGTTAATTAATTAATTCACTGAAATGTAATCGGTTGTTGACATCACACAAAGGAGCAAGTTGTAGAAAAATAAACTATAAACTGCCTGTACATAAATGTGAGCCATAGGCCAAATACTCTACCGTCATGGCAAGTATACTGCAAAATGAATAACGTGTAAGTAACAATAAACGTGGGTAAATTCATGTAACCTATTTTGAGATCTCAGTATTAATCACAGAGCTTTTTGATACACCCACAGACAGTTAACACAAAAGGCCTCTAATATGTCACCAGGCTTCACTAAGAAGAATGTGGGAAGCCACTAAGTGACTGATTTTTTCCCTGCCTCTAGTTAAGTGAACACACACAACTTAGTGGCAATTGGAACAAATATAAATGCCAGATACACCAGCTACTCCACTGCCACATATTTTAGACTTGGCACTGCCTCGCACAGGCAACCTGTGATACATTACTGCAAATACAGAACAGGAAGAAATAATATCACAATGCAGGCATCAATGCAACCACAAAATGTGTTTAACTATAAGGATTTACAAGTTATATTTCATATAATGTAACTGGAGCAAAAGTGAAGGGTAAACATGAATGTTGGGATCGACCACTAAGCCTTTGGGCAAAAGACAAGTCAACAACCACAAGCTATTTCACTACAAGCTGATGTCTGTACAAAACATTTTAACTTTGAAGACTTTGAATTTCTTCCTCCTATCTGACTGTGCTAAGAGTTGTTACTGGGCAATATGAACATTTTATGCATTCATGTATGTAAAATCATATGTTCCTTTGCAGTGGACTAATTACTATGCAAGAACCAGTGTATAGACATACTTTATTTACAAGAGTCTTTTCAACATGAGTACAAGCTACATGTACCACCAGGTTGTTCACCTTGTTAGTACTGGGTTGGACCTCCTTTTATCTCCAGAATGTCCCCCATTTCTCGGTGGCGCAGATTCAACATGGTGAAAACAGCTGAAACATTCCTCAGAGATTTCCTGTTCCTGCTTATCCTAAAAGCTGTTATGTTAAATAAACCAGTTTTAGTTGCATTGAGCTTTGGGACATCGTGTGCTATCTGTTGGAACTATCCATCAAAAGATGGTTAGCGACAATGCCCAGTTTGAACTTCAGCAGGTCGTCCTGACCACGTCCACATGCTTTAAATGCGCTGAGTTGAATAACTGAGATACTTATGTTGACAGGCAGTTGAATGGGTGTATCTAATAAAATGGCTGGTGAAAAATGAGAGCTTGCTAAATGTTTAGGTACATTACTACTAGATAATAAATAGACTGGTTCTTATATGGCACTTTCTTACTCTAGCTGAGCACACAAAACACTTAAAAAAAAATCTTTTTAAGTTCACAATCAGAAAGCACTCAGAAAGAAATTCAGCCACAAGAGGGACAGGTCGTCCTGCAGAGAGAGAGTGCCTCCCCACAGAGCCCTGACCTCAACATCCTGTCATTATATGAAGAAACAGAAGTGAAGAGACCTGCATGGATTTCTACCTGGAAGAACTACAACTCTGAGAGTAAGGGTGGTCACACCAAAATATGATTATCATTTATTATTTAATTTTACTACTTGAGTTGTGTGTCTGCTTCCTGTCTGCAAACAGGAAAAAACAAACAAATACCAAAAAAAGAATAAAATCTGCCTGTATATTTTGATACGTCATCATCAGATGATTTTGCACAGCTTTGTGTTACGACATATCTTAGAAGCAGGAGCAGCTAGAAGTTCCCACTTATTTTTATATAAGTGTGACTGTAATTAGATAACAGGCGCGATCAATGAGACCTTGAGTTATATCACATTTTTTTAGGAGAGTCAAGGAACTTTTCTGCTTAGGCGAATGACTGCGCACTTCAGCCACATTGGTTATACACACACTTGTATAACCGTTTAGATAACAGTCGGCCGCTCTGAGCCGCTGTGAGCCAACCATCGCCACTGCTTCATTCACCGGCAGCTGCGTCGTAGTGATTTGCTCTCGCTTCTCTCACGCCGGCAGAAGCCGTGGGTTTCCACGTGAAAGCGGTGACACACTTATATAAAAGGAGTGGCATAAAAGGAGACCAATCACAGTGCGGAGCGGCGGTTAAAGCCCCCGCCCGTGCGGGGGAGGCTGGCGCTGATTCGCTGCAAGCGCCGTGACGTAGAGACCGACAGGTTTGTGGGCCAATGAGCGAAGGAGCTGCAGGATCGCTATCGAAATGAGGTCACTGCCAGCGCTGGAGATCCAGGGCAGAGTCCCGGAGTGAGTGGAAATCAGAACGGGGGAGAGAGCATCGCTGACAGACAAACGCTGGGCTGTCGGGACCCTCTCACCATCGCAGCACGGATCCAGCCACAAAACTACACCAGAGGCCAGCCTTTATTTCCCGGAGACACCCGGAGCTAGAGACGATCAGCCTTCTGTCAGGTTGGTGGGAGTTTCTATTTTCTTTCCTTCTTTTGTGCGTAAGACGCAGCAGCGCTTCTCCGGGTTGTCTTGAACGTGTAGGGGTGAAGCGGACTCCACTTTTATCCAGCTGTGCTGTGAATGTGTAAAAGGCACTGCTGCGGGATCGCGGGAAGTGAAAGTTGCATAACTGCGTTGCCGTGGTCAGGAGACTTCAACGGGACACCGGCTGTGCCCACGTAACAGCGGGAGCGGAACGAAACTCACCGCACTTTAAGGTGAAATACCGGCGCTCAGAGGACCCTTAACATAAGGGTTTAATCTTATACTGGCAGGTATTTCACAGCGGTGGGGATGCATAGGGCAGCGATGGCAGAGTCGCATATGGTGCACTGTTTGTGGTGTCACTGACACATGAAAACTCCTGACGACTTACATAAAGAGGCTACTGCAGCAGCAGCACATGGCAGAAGTTCACACGCAGTTCCTATTAGAAAACCTCTGGGCTGTGCGCCACGCTTTTTCCGAATAGGCTGAGTCAGGCTGCTGGTCTTTGCTACAGTGAGACAGTTCTTACACGAAAGCATTCATTCATCTATTCACAGCAGCAGCAGCAGAAGAAGTCGTTACAGGGGAAACTGCAAAAGTAAATACTGAGTTTTAATTTTCCTAAAAGAGGATAAAAAAAAGTCAAATACAAATGTGGATCTTATTTAATGGGATGTGTGTGTGAAAGGCTTACTTTGCGTGTATTCACCTTGCCCTTTGTGACTGAGGAGGGAGGAGAAAGATGAGTGACGCAAATAGGGCTCAGTGGAGATATCATTTATGCATTTTTGTCTTAGTGTTGCAATAAGAAGGATTGCCTTGGCACAACACTCCCTGCCCACAATCGCAGTGAAGCAGGAGTTCAATTTGCAGATTTGTCTTTTTTTCTTTTCTTTTTTTTTTTTTTTTTACCATTTGTCATT
>VURO01049710.1:7626-25807 GCA_015108175.1 Pelvicachromis taeniatus | reverse complement strand
CTTTCCCCCTTCTTTTTTTTTTTTTTTCCCCCCCCCCCCGCATTCTCATTCACCATCCTCATTTAAATGGCAAAAGATTTTTATTTAAATAACAAAGGGGGTTGGACTTTTTCTTTTTTTTACCGTGACATCACACATTTACTGCAGATTTGTCAGCCTCACATCCATCACGTGAATCTCCCGTTCCACCACATACCAAGGTGCTCTATTGGACTAAGGTCTGGTGACTGTACAGTGAACTTATTATTAAGTTCAAGAAACCAGTGTGAGATGATTTCAGCTTTGTGACACATTATGTTATCCTGCTGGAAGCATCAGAAGAAAATCAGCACACTATTCAGGTTGACTGTGTTGTTTAAATGATACTCAGTTGATGCTAAGCAGCCTAAAGTGTACCAAGAAAATATTCCTCAAAACATACCACCAGCAGCCTGATTTGCTGATACAAGGCAGGATGGATCCATGCTTTCATGTTTCACTTGTTTACTCCAAATTATGGCCCAATCATTTTCCTTCTGTTTGATTTTGGTGACCTCGTGCAAATTTGAGCCTCCGTTTCTTGTTCTTAGCTGACAGGAGTGCCACTTGCTGCTGTAACAATCAGCGTGTTGTGCATTCATTCTGCTTCATACCTTGGTTTTAATGAGTGCTTATTTGAGTTATAGTTGCCTTCCTATCAGCTGAAGCCTCTGACATCAACAGTTTTCACTCAGAGAGCTGCTGCTTGACCATTCTCTGTAAACCCTATAGATGATTGTGCGGGAAAATCCAAGCAGATCAGCAGTTTCAGTAATACTCAGACCAGCCGATCTGTCACTAGCAATCATGCCACTTAAGTCACTTAAACCACCTTTTTTCCCCCCTTTGTGATGTTTGCTTTGGACTGTAGCATGTCATCTTGACCATGTCTGCATGCCTAAAAGCTTTGAGCTGGTGCCACGTGATTGGCTGATTAGATATCTGCATGAAAAGCAGCTTATCATGTGCACCCAATAAAGCAGCTGGTATTTCACCCCATATTTTTTGTAGCGTAAAAAAACATGCTTCTAATACACTGAAGCATGTTAAAAGGGGGCTAAAGTAAAAGCACTTAATGAATAAATACATACAATAGTCCTGGATGTGTTATATATATATAACACATCCAGTATATGTGTTAGTGTAAGAACGGACAAGTTGACCTTTAAAAGCATAGGTGTGAAAAATAATAAAATAATATAAATTATTCGTACTTCTGAATCCAGAAGAGCCACTGTTATGTCACCTGTCCTTTTTCTTCAAGTCAAAAGGTCTTCTGAGAAAGAGAACATGTTTGTCGGCTGATGTAACTCAGTTAACAGCTCCACATTTTAGGGAGTGTGGGTGACTGTCAGCAATTCTTCAGCTTTGAACTTTTCTGTTGAGATTTATATCTGCCAGAGGAACAGAGATATGCAAGGAGGGGAGGAGGGGAAAGTCCAAAGTAGGAAACTGGTTCACATTTAGTCTTTAACAACTCTGAATCACAGTGCATCAAATGTGTAGGACATGTATCAAAATGCACAAATATGAAACATATATATTTTATAAGTATTTATCACTTACTGTGGACAGAAGTTTCCATTTATGTGTGCAGGAGTTTAGAAATAAAAAGGTTAACAATCTCAGTTTGTAAAGATATTTACTTTCCATCAATTCCATCAAGAGGGAGTCCGTCAGAAATGGCTCTAAAATATATTTCTTTGGACCAAATAGTTTAATTATATAAAGAATCTGCACAGCTATCAGTGAATGAATAACTGTCTGACAAAAGGCTCTGAATAGAAAAATGCACTGAGTCATTCACCAAACTTTTCTACAATCACTCTCTGTGTAGGAGCTCACACGTCATGTCTGCATACTCCCCTGTATAGATCATTAGCATGTAGTGCCAGAACTGGATATCACTTGCACACTGCTATTTTAATCCACTCCCTCATAAAAAATCTAAATTTTAATTCATATTTCTTGTTGTCTTTTCTCACTATTCATGCTATTCATTCATATAGCTTTATAGTCGTCATAGAGAATGAGCCACTGGTTTTAAACCCACTGCAGTGTAAACTTACCTGTGTCATGTTTTCCCTGGATTATTCATGGCTCACACACACACACACGCACGCACGCACACAAAATTTGTCACTCTGCAGTTTCTGATTAAACAAGACTGCCTTGCCCTGATGGTCACCTCCTGTCCCTGCTGCGCTGAGTGAAAATTAAAGTCTCTTTGAGCCTCTTTTTGTAACAAATTGAAACAACTCAGAGTTACAGCCACATTGTGAATCGGCATGTCCAGCACTAATACCTGGTCGCTCTGTACAGTCTAAAACCAGCCGCTGCATTCCCAAAAGGCAATGTTTGACAGAATTGGACTGCTAATCATGTTTGGACTGACTCTTTATAAATAATATGTTTTCCATTCTTAACCAAATGCCAAGTTATAGTTCAGGTGAGTCAGTATCTTATATTGCTGTATAAGTGGCTAATACAGTGCAGTGCACTACTAATATTTGACAATTTATACATATATAAATTCAGATTTATGTTTCTTTGCGATATGGCAGTAGAGAAAAGACAGAAAAGCTGGAAGAAAGAGCAAGAAAAGACACAGTAAATGGCCCCATTGTAGAGTTGAACGGAGGTCTCCACATTAGCCTTACAGAATATAGGTCATCCGCGCTACCCAGTGAGCTAAACTAGCACAAAAATGCCAATATTCAGGGAGCAAAAATTTTGCTTTAGGGATTCACGGTTATGCCCCAGTGTTAGTAGGAAAACCAATAACAGTCTCTTTGAATCTATAGGTAGTGGGCATTAAATCCCTCCTGTAAACTAATTAATGATAAACATGTTGAAGTTTAGGTTAAGTGTGGAATTTAATGATCCATACTCCAAGCTATGCTCTCCGCTTCCTCTGGGTTTCTTCCTTCTCTCTCTTTCCCTTTCTTCCTCTCTTCTCTTGCCAGGATACTGTTTGCTCTGTTTCTCCCTCTGTACTCACTGTGCGTTCGTCTGGATCCTGTCCCAGATCGCTTTGACTGAGATGAGACATGGTACTCCCCTGGTCTAACACAGAGAGCCAAACAACCACACATGCGCACTTTCACACCTACAGCCAATTTGCAATCACAAATTAGCCTAAAATGTTTGGACTGTGGGAGGAAGTCTGAGCACCTGGAAGAAAATCTCATAGACGGTAGGGAGAACAAACTCCATACAGAAAGGTCCCGGCCACTCACAAAGTTCAATTTAAGCTTTTAGAGGAAAGGTTGGAGTTTTAAATAAGTCTGTGTGAGGTAACTCCACCCACTACAGCCTGTTACTAAAAGTAGATAGTGTTCACCATTGCATCCCAGCAAAGGTCCACCTTAAAAAAAAGAAATTATCGTCCATTAAAGTGGACACCACACTTGTAATATTTTCATCACTTGAAATTGCTGCCATTTCCGATCGGTAACTCAATCCATTATTTAGATCTCCTCCAAGCCACAGGACTGAGTTGGCAAGCAGTTAATTTACCCAGTAGAACACGTGAGTTGCTTCATGCAACTGCCTAATCTTAATCACTAAACTTGATTATGTTTGTGACTTTGACCTGTTAAAACAAATTAGTTTAACGGGGGCTAAATTTAAACTAGTCATTTTTGATAATATAGTTTGGCTGTTAGTTATTTAGCAACTATTTAGGGGGAAATAAGAGATTGAAATGATTAAAAATACACATTTAAATCTGATTTAACTTTTGACAGCAGGCACATGGTAGAAAATAGAGTTCTGTTCTTTGGACCAATATGCTAAATTTTAAACAAACTCTGAACGAGAGTGGGAAAAAATGCAGATAACTCTGTTTTAACACCTGCTGCAGAAATGTGACTTATTTTTCCATCATGGACTGGCTCAGTTTGGGCCAGAAAGCCTAACCAATGTTTTTCACTTATATTCATTCATATAAAGAACTGGTAATTTTAAAACCTGCTTTTAGGCCCACTTACACTGGCCTTATTCATGTCTGTGAAACATAATAAAACCACCGTGTCATTGTGCAGTTCCTAATTAAACAGGATGACATTGCCCTGATCGTCACCTTGTGTCCCTGCTGCAGACTAGCCTCTTTGAGCGTGCTCTTATTGTAACTAGTTTAAACGACCTACAGACTTACTAGCACAATGTGAATTAGGCTGCTCAACGCTAATACGTGGTCAGTCTGTACGGTCTAAAACCAGCTGTTGCGTTTCTGAGTACTGAAGGCT
This sequence comes from Pelvicachromis taeniatus, assembly GCA_015108175.1. Taxonomy (NCBI): domain Eukaryota; kingdom Metazoa; phylum Chordata; class Actinopteri; order Cichliformes; family Cichlidae; genus Pelvicachromis; species Pelvicachromis taeniatus. The sequence continues at coordinate 21,539 of VURO01049710.1, read as the reverse complement.
ATATTGGACAGGATTAGACTCCTAATTGTGTTTGGAGAGGCTCTTTATAAAGATGTTTTCTATTCTTAGTCAGGTAAGGAGGTTATTCATAGTAGCTTGCTGAGTTGTAGCTCAGGTGAGTCAGTTTCTCAGACAGCTGTTAATAAGCTTATTGGCTAATACGGTGCAGTGGACTGGCTACTTTATGGTCTGACTTTGAAGTGTTGCAACAGACACAATGCTCTTATCTTTCAATTAAATTGGTCAAAAAAGTATCAGTGAGCAAAACAATGAGTTTTCTTATTTCTTGCTGCCTTTTGATTTAAAGAAAAAAATTAAATGAATAATAATAATATTTGGTGCAGTTTGGTGGTCCAATGCCTGCAACTTGCACAGAAATATACTGGTGCTTTTGAAGATGCTAGTGTGGTGAAATAATCAGTTTCTCATTCACCAGCATGACTGTAAAAACTCAATTTTAAAAGTTCAGATCAGTTTATCCAACACACTATCATATCAATATACAAAATATTTATATTATATATTCTAATTTTTCATTCTCTACCATTAATACATACTAAGGCAGTATTGTTAATGTGTATAATATACTAATAGAATTATAGCCAAATAGGAAATAACTAGGAGATTAACTTTTTGTTAGCTTACTCTTTAATTTATTATTGCATTCTATTTGTGAGGTTTTATTTATTACTCCTTATCCGGTCTTAATTTTCATATCAGTCTTCTGTGAAGCACTTTGAACTGCACTAACCAGCATTGGAGGTGCTATACAAATATACTAGGACTGACTGATTACTTGCTACCTGCACTGTGGTGTGATACCAGTTAATCTGTGATAGACCAATACCAGCTGACGGATATATAGGTCAGACAGAAAAAGAGGTACAGTGTGGCTTTTTTTAAATTTATTTTTTTAAACATGCATATATGCACCATCAAAGTGTATATACGGTGCATGTTGGCATGTCATAGTAAAGAAAAAACAAGCAAGGGTACAAGGAATAAAATAAGTTATTTAAGTAAATGCCAAAAGGTTGATTCTGTTTATCTGGACGTAGCATTTTCAATGGGAGAAACGTTTCGACATTCAAAGACCACTGATGCTGATAAAATACTGTGTTGCTGGAAAATAACTGACAACACTTTTGGGATGCTTGAGTACTTTTACACAAAATCAGCATCACTTTTTTTTTTTTTTTACATCAGCATGGAAATTTGAGCACTGATTGAAATTCAAATATTACCTAGCCCGATTTAGAGGCGGCTTTTTTCTTTTTCATTGAAATTATTTGATACCTTTGAGTCCTTCGTGGAGCATGATCTGAAGCTAACTCAGAATAATATTAAAATTATGACACAGCTCAGTAGAAACATCCATGTAGAAACTCAAGTGAACTATATACTGTGGTGTTAACAGAGAGTGGCACACAGACTTGATAAGCGCTCCTTTGCAATCTAGCCTGCTTTCAAAAACACTTTCTAAGTCTCACACACTAATACATGCTCAATCTGTCCAATCTAAAACCAGCTGTGGGTGCTGGAGTCTATATTTAGTAGAATTAGAGACCCACCTGTGCTTGGAGAGGCTATTTGTAAAGGTGATTTCTATTCCTGGCCAGGTAAGCCTGTTATATACAGTAAGCTGTTTGGTAGTGAGTCAGTGCCCTCAAGGGCTGTTGATTTTATTGTATTAGTGTAGTGATACGCTTGTAGGTTAACACCTTGGGTCATACATGTACAGTATAGATGCATCAGTTGACATCAGGTTGTGCAGAATTGGGGATCTAACACAAGATACAGAAGATAGACTGAGGAAAACGCAAGCTGATTTATGCAGAAAGCCAGAGTAATCACATAATTATGCAAGGGGAAGTGCACTGAGAAGCTTAACAGATGTTGTGCCAGAGACTGAGGGGAAGGCAGGACTATTTATGCATAACGAGGTAATCAGGGAAGTGGAAACAGGAGGGCAACAAGACACGGCTGAATGAAATCTAGACAATGAGATAAGGAGGGAAGTAAAAGTAAAAGCAGGGCACAAGAAAGGACTATCAAAGCAAAACGGGAATGAACCCAAAGGATAGCTACTAAACACAGAGACATGAATGAATACTGAGGCAGGAATAACAAAGTCATGATCGAAACTCAAGAGCTAACCGAAAAATTCATCACCAAGGAAACATGAGTTGGAAATCAGTATGAACTGAGGTTCATAGTACTAGAGTACTGTTTTATTATACCCCAGAAGACACAAATAATACAAAAAATACATAATAACTCAAACAAGCTCTTTAAGAAATAAATGGGCCCATAAAAAGGTCAACAAAACTCTAATCAGAAATAACACTTAACAAACTGCCCTAACCAATTGAGACAACTTAATCTAATACACTACAGAAGTAAAATACTTTAAATTCAAAGTTGGATACCACATGATGGTAATAACTAAAATACTCAAATGTAAAGACCCCAAACTCCTTTGCTGCGCTCCCACTGCAGATTTATGTAAGGTCGCCACAGAGGGAAAACTAACCTTAACTATACTTACAGTTGAAGTGAGCTTCTTTTGCAACTCAGCTATTTTGAAGCTACTGCTGGGACACCGATCATTGATTCGCATTCACAAAGGCAGAAAACAGCAGCTCTCCTTAGCTCAATTATAAAACCCTATTGTGAGTTTGAGTATACTTGTTCCTTTATAAGAGTTACATGTCATTATGTTAGGTAACTTGCACCACATGCTGCGATTCTTGAGTATAGAGTACTTATTCTTTTATTATTAGATAACCAGTATTCATTTAGGTGACATAATCACTCCAGACGTGCATATAAAATGTAAAACATATGAACAGAAAGTCAGCGTGACCTCCTTTACAATTACTTTCCTGTTGTTTAATTATATAATTACGAGTTGGTCTGGCCCATCTTTAGAGTACATTGGATATATGGATATGCACTGCACTGTCAGTCTAATCTAATGACACAAAAAGATCACTTTAACCGATTACCTTGCACGCAAAGTTTATAGATCAGCACTCTAATAACAAAGGTGATGCAGACTTTCATCTGCAGCATTAAACTAAACTGTCCCCCTCCTCTTTTTTCCCCACACAGTTCAAACTCTCATAGTCCATCTCCTCCGAGCAGTTCAAACGCCTTCAGCCTGCTGAGCTCTGAGCAGGACAACCCTTCAACTAGCGGCTGCAGGTAAATGCACCACCTTCTGCTGCATAACCGAAGAAGCTTCTTGTCACTTCACAAGACATTCTCACTCTTTGGGGCACAAGAACACCTTACATGATAACACATCCAGCTATTGTGCCTGTTATTTAATCGCTTTCTGAGGGACTGTTTTCCTTGTCTGACTCGCCACTGTGCTATGTGTGTGTGTATGTGTGCAACTTGCAGTAGTGAGGAGTCTGCCAAAGCCAAGACCCAGAAGGAGGTGATTAAAACTCTGAAAGAGCTGAAGCTTCACCTGCCTGCTGACAAGAGACACAATAACAAGTCCACCACGCTGAACACCCTCAAGTACGCACTTCGCTGTGTGAAACAGGTGGAAGGTGTGTACTACCTGAAAGCATCTTTCTGTTTCTCTTGTTTCTGTGGTCTGTTCCTCCATCTTAGTAGCTGTTTTCTTATTTAAACACTTTGTGTGTAAATGTTTGCTTTTGACTCCTATTTCTGCCACAAGAATGTCTTCTGTGCAATTTACAGAATTTGCCCAAAGCCAAACCCAAAAAGAAATAAAGGCATAACTTTGAGCAGGAGGAAATGTTTATGTAGGCCGTTTCCAGGTAATGATCTGTAAATGCTCACCTCATTCCTGCTGAAATGCTTGCAGATGTTAATGGATGGGCAGATGTTTACTTGTGACGCATTTTAGCATAGCACTGAGATTCATGAGATTCAGGATTAGAGACTATTACATCAGCTCTGTCTTTGTAGTCTTAGGTTTATATCTTTTTGTTAGTTTTGCCAGTTTTCATCTACTCTGTGCTTATGTTTTCAGCATATTCTGACAAAAATGTGCTTTGTGTCTTTTTTCTTTCAGCCAACGAGGAGTATTACCAGCTCTTGATGATCAATGACAGTCAGCCTTCAGGCCTGGATGTGTCTTCATACACAATAGAGGAGATAGATAGCATCACCTCTGAGTACACTCTCAAAAATAATGTAAGACGTTGAAGTAGCTTTAGGGAAGATAAAACAATATGAAGTTCTGTTTTGTTCCTAAACAATAACAAAAATGCAAAGAAAAAAAAGTCTTGTAATTATAATTTTTTTTCCTCAAACCACAATTCCATGTCTTCAACAGGATATGTTTGCAGTTGCCGTGTCTCTTATCACAGGAAGGATAGTCTACATTTCTGACCAGGCTGCCTCCATCCTCAACTGTAAGAGAGATGTGTTCAGAAACACCAAGTTTGTGGAGTTTCTTACACCGCAGGATGTTAGCGTCTTTTACAGCTTCACAACGCCTTATCGCCTGCCCTCCTGGAGCATGTGCACTGGAGCAGGTATGGTGAACACACAGCTCTCTGAAGTAATTGTGGTTATGGACCACCAGAAGGGATTTCTACTTTAATATAAGGACAGGTTTCCAATATGATATTTTCAACAACAGTTACACTACAAATAAGTACAAATATGGGTTTATCCAAGAGGACGTGGCTTTTGAGTGTTTGAGTTGAATACAGCCAAGTAATAAGAGGATGATGTCACACCATCCATTGTCTTCAGTGATTCCTACAAGCACCAGAGCTATATAAAGACTTCACAGAATATGGAAAAACACCTGAGAGTCTATAATGAAGAGGCTTAGAGGTACTTTATTCAGTTCATGTTCACTGGATTCAACGTATCTATTTAAAAACGCTGATGTTTACCCCTTTTCACTCAGCTGTATGGAACAGATCGAGCTGTCTCAGTCGCTAAAGCATAATCTGGAAATTATAATGGGTTGCCAAATGGGGAAGCTTTTAAAAGTTCACAAAAGAACAAAACGTGCAAATGTCCAAGACACAGTTTTAAATCGGATAATGAATCCCCTTCATTTAATTTTCCCAGAGATGCTCTGTGTAACTGATAATGGCCAGCTTCACCAGTCAGTGTGGTGCCTTAAATCTTGTTTACGCACAAAGACCCTTTTAGAGGTCCTGCATTTAAATCCCAGATGAGCCCTGTGTGTGGGGAATAGCTCAGAAGGTGGTGGTAAATTATGGTGCTCAATAAGACTAAAAATGCTCTATAAATCATTTACTCTTTGTCCCAGTTAGGCCTGGAATTATTTTGGCTAGTATACCATGTAAAGACCATGTATGTTTAAAATCATTTAAAGTAAGTGCAGGGCTGGGCTTCCAAATGATGTTTATTGATTGAATTAATCAACCATTGTACGCCTACAGGAGACCAGATTCTCACCGCCATTTGGTCGGATCGTGTTGCTTTTGAATTAAAATGTTTCTCTTCCCATTTCAGAGTCGTCCCCGCCTGACTGCATGCAGGAGAAGTCCTTTTTCTGTCGTATCAGGTGGGTAGGTGCTGGGTCAAATGCAGTGTCGGGCCATCTGCTGCTCGTACCTGCTCTTAGTTCATATTCATACTTTCAATTCAGGCTAGATGCTTTTTCAATGAGTTTGTGACATCATATGCGTAAAAACCTGTAAACAGATGCTTTTTCCAAGCCAGCTTTATACATATAGAACGACAGACCATTGACATATTAACAACACACTTAGCATTTGTTAGGATGTTCCACAGACTTCTATAGAATTCTTTAAATCTATTTGATTTAACTGTGTATTTGAGTATTGGCCTGATTTATGGGGTCACATCAGAGGTCTAAAACTTTTAACAGAACAGAGCTTTTTAAAGTTGTGCACACAAACATTCACTCCTATTTACTGTACAGAGAGATGGATGGAAAATGACCACAGAGCGCCCCCATGTGTTCTGAATCTAAAATCCAAAAGTGATTAGATTTGAGGTATTTGACTCATGTAGGCTTTGCCTCACTTTACCTCTTCTGTCTAATATCCAGCGGTGGTAAGGAGTGTGGGGGTGACCTGCAGTACTATCCTTTCCGCATGACACCTTACCTGATGAAGGTCCAGGACACAGTGCACACTGAAGACCAGTTCTGCTGCCTCCTTCTGGCTGAGAAGGTCCACTCTGGCTATGATGGTATGATGTTTCTCCCAATTTGGCTTCTCTTCACGGGCTCCCTGTTAAATCCAGAACTGAATTTACATTTCTTCTCATTCCATACAAGGTCTTGAGATATCAGACAGAGTCATATCTTAAAAGCCCTATTAGTACAATATTATCCTAATGGAGCACTTTTCTACCAAACTGCAGGCTTACTTGTGGTTCCTACAGTTTCTGAAAGTAGAATGGGAGGCCGAGCCTTCAGCTTTCAGACTCCTGTCCTGTGGAACCAGCTCCCAGTCCGGGTTTAGAAGACTGACACCCTCTCTAATTTTAAGATTAGACTTAAAATGTCTTTTTTTTTCTTGAAGATTGAGTTTTCTCTCTTACACCGTAAGGTCTTCATCGTACAATTTTAAAAAGTGCTTTAAGAAGACTGTTGTTATGTTTTGGTGCTTTATAAATTAAACTGAATTGAACTTGAGTGCAGGATTGTGAGGTGAAGTTATGAATCAGGAAAAAAAAACCCAAAGATATTTAGTGTGATAAAATGTGAGCATTATTAACTGTGCGGGAAAAAATATTTAGAATTTATAACAGAAAATATATGTTGAGTGTGTACTTGTATCCCTCTGTTTTATTTGTGCTTATATTCAATGACTTTTCACATGTTTTTTCTGTTTCTTTAATACTTATAGCACCCAGAATTCCAACAGACAAGCGGATCTTCACCACCACTCACTCTCCAAGCTGTGTGTTCCAGGATGTGGATGAGAGGTAAGCCAAGAATGCTTTTATCGCTGAATTTAAACTAAATGAACTCTGGCTCCTAACATTGCACTTTGTTTCAGGGCAGTACCTCTTCTTGGGTACCTCCCCCAGGACCTGATTGGCACACCAGTCCTCTGCCACCTGCATCCCAATGACCGCCCGATCATGCTGGCTATTCACAAAAAGAGTGAGCCCACACAAAATTAACAGAAGAAGCATCAACATATAAGCACAGGAAATCAGCGCCTGTCTCAATCTGTTTGTTTTTTCTCTGCAGTCCTCCAGTGCGCAGGGCAACCGTTTGACCACTCGTCCATCAGGTTCTGTGCACGAAATGGCGAGTACATCATCTTAGACACCAGCTGGTCCAGTTTTGTCAATCCTTGGAGCCGCAAGGTCTCCTTTGTTATTGGGAGACATAAAGTCCGCATGTAAGTATTTATTACCTAAACAAGTTGATACATACATTTAGATCAATGTTTGACCACGTTACACAGACTGAGCATATGTCACATTGTAGAAACAAGTTCTAAAATTGGATAACAAAGCAGCTTCACGTAAGATGTGTTTGTTTACCAGGGGCCCTGTGAATGAAGACATTTTCATGGGCCCAGCCTCAGGCATCAGAGAGGTGAAGACCATGGACTCTGACGTCCAGGAGATTACCGAGCAGATCCATCGGCTCCTGCTACAAGTGAGTCAGGACAAAATTAAAGGAAAAAAAAAAAAGCTAATATAAATTTTTATAAGCTGAAATGAAAAAATGCAGTTGGAAGGTGGAAGAGAGAGCGGCATTTCAAGACCCTAAACAGACTAAAGATTGATCAAGGGAAGGAAATTAAGTTACTGTTATTGCAGGTGCAGTGTCCTCTCTGTCCCTGGAAATAATCTGTTCATCTCTTATTTAATCGTTTTCTTTTGTCTTGTTTTATTTGTAATCAGCCTGTTCATAACAGTGGGTCCAGTGGTTATGGTAGTCTGCACAGCAATGACCACTTTCTTGACATGGGCTCCTCTAACGAGAGCCTGACGTACAGCAAGATGCATCAAGAGGAAGAGGAAATGAGGGGCAAAGCCAGACCTGTGAGTAAACCCACAAACATGAACTATTTGTTATTTGCTGCATGCACTGCATTTACTGTTTGGCATTTTAGTTTAGCATCTGAGTGTGAATTCAGCAACCTTGAATACAAGCGTGTGTGCGTGCATGTCGCAGATCAAACGCAGTCCATTTACGTTAGGTTCACTGGCAAGTCTGAAATGGCCCTGCATGTGAGGGAGGGGAAGCTCTTGAGGTGCTGCTGACCGCTAAGTAAATTATTCACTTGATTATATGGCGAAGAAGTGAAGAAGCAAGGGAATTAGGTCACTGTTACAGTTCACTACAGAGAATCCTTACCCATGTGGTCATGCTAGAATTGGTTGAGATGGGAACAGCACTTTTGCCTCTGAGCAGATTGTAAATGATTGAATCTTGTTTGTCTATTTACCAGCGAACTTTTCAAGAAATCTGCAAGGGAATTCATCTTCAGAAGAAAGAAGAGCAGCAGACGGCAAAGCCAGACAACAAAAAAAGCAATGCCAGTAATTCCAGTTAATAATTATCTGCATATTTGCTAAGTTGCAGAGCTAATTTTTTTGTAATTCAGTGGCTGATACATTATGGTGATTTCTTCTTAAACTTAGACCCTAATGCCTAATTTGTCTGCTGCAGAGTCTGTACAGAAGAAGAGCCAAGCGGTGGTGCGACCCAAAGACTCAGCTGCTCCTGTTAACTTGAAGGAGGCGGGATCAGCTATGGAGGAGAGCAGAGCCTCTTTCCAGGAGGAGCTGGCCAATGATCAGACTGTATACTCCTACCAGCAGATCAGCTGCCTGGACAGTGTTATCAGGTACAGAGATGCCATTAGAATTGCTCATCCCATGTATAGAGAGTTATCATATCGTAGCCTATAACATTCCTGTAATATATAATGGATACAAAGAAAGTTCAGCAAGTTCTCTGTATCATATTTCTCTATTACTGTCCACTTTCATGTTTTTACCAGGGAGGAATTGGTAGAAAGAATTATTCCTATAAAATTCAACCTTAAGATTTGTTAAAGTTCTTGATCTGTCTTTGACTTCTACAATTGGGTATCATCGGCATAAATACTAATGTTGTGATTCCCTGTAGGTACTTGGAGAGCTGTAATGTTCCCATCACCATGAAAAGGAAATGCCAGTCTCTCTCTAACACCACGTCCTCTGATGAGGACAAACAGAAGGGATCCAGCAGCATGCAGGTGTCTAATGGTATGTGGCGCTACTTCAGATCATCTAAAATATGGATAACACAAACCTCTTACCTTTTTTTTTTTTTTATCATGCAAAGTTACAGCCTTGTAAGGCTTTCAAGCTCTTCCCTTTAAACTTCTCTATCAGACTCTTCTACAATACCACTTCCTTGTCAGTAGTTCCTGTTCTCTGTTCTCTTTGGCAGAACCATCCTTGTTGAAGGATCAGTCTGGTCTCTCCGCTTTGGATGATCAAGACAAAAAGTCCACTGACGCAGCCACAGCAGTAGTGGGCACCTCACGGCCCCTACCTGTACCAAACAAACCAGAAAGTGTGGTGTCCATAACCAGCCAGTGTAGCTACAGTAGCACCATAGTGCATGTTGGGGACAAGAAACCTCAACCCGAGTCAGGTACAGTGACGTGAAAAAGTACTGACCTCCAACCAGATTCCCTCTATTGTTGCATATTTATTATACTGGAACACTACAGGTATCTGACTAGTAAGACGACAAATGTTGTTCGATGTGAATCGCACACTCTTCAGCGTTTTTCTGTTTAAGGAGCACTACAGAGTACTAAAAAATCACCGATTTGGAGTGATATTGGCAACTGTAATGGATGCACCATATTGGTAGCAAATAGTCCATCGACTGTTTTTAAAAAACAAACAAACCTATTACTGTTGTAGATATTTTAGTGCTTTTTACTTCATCTATTCAAAAATCCTTTTCTGCTTTATGGAGATCTGAAGCGTCTCGGTGTGAAAAATATTCAATAATAGAAGAAATCAGAGGAAAATGGCTTCTCACAGCACTGTAAATGCAGGCTGTATGTGTACGTACTAATTTATGTGTGTCTGTGTTTGTGATGCTGTAGTTTATCAGCAGGTCTTTGGCAACTAAAACCTTCAATACAGGAAAAAAAACTATAGCAAATTTTCAGTTCAAGTTTCAGTATGTATGAAGTGTGTTTGTGTTCTATTTCAAATAACTACAAAGGTTTCAAGTGTAATTGTGGGGAGGAAAAAACACACACACAATGTCAGTTTAACACACTTGAGGTTAAACTGCCATAGATATACTCGGTTACAGAGAGTTTAGACAGAGCCAATCAGAAGAAAAACTGGTTTAAAAGGGAAAGAACTAAAACGGCTTGATTGAGGTCTGCACCAAAGCCCAGTATGAATTAAATAAGGATTATTTTAAACTGAAACCATGCAAAGCTACTCTGCAGTTCAAAAATCTAACATAATAATCCAACTTTAGCTCAAAATAACAAAACAGTTATATGTGTAGCTTCTGTTCTTTGAAGGAGAGGAATGAGGTACAACACGTATAGTATAGGATATCACAACCCGTACTATGTTCTGTACTGAGTGAATTGACTGAAAGGGAAATGAACTATTTATGCAAAAATGCAGTAAATCTCTCATTGATTGTGCTTCGCATCATCGTATTACCTCAGCTTGGTTTCTGTATATTCATTGGCTGTAACTGTTGTACTTCACTGCAATGTCTTAACTGTGCAGTTGCTTTACAGACTGTTGGCTTTGAACGTGGTTCCCTTTCCTTTTTTTTCGTTTCTTTGTTTTTTCAGTGTGTCATTATGTTCTAGTGTAGGCTACTGTTGCTATTGTTTGCTCTGTTGCTTTTCTCTTTGTCACTTTTAATGTTGTGTTGCATTAAAGACCTCACCTTCTGTTGCTTTACAGCATTTTAAAGTTCTTCTCTTGCTGTCATTCATGCAGAGATCATAGAGGATGTACCAAGCACAGGGGAAGTGGCCGAATCGAGCCAGAACCTTGTAGCTCCTCCCTGTGCATTTTCGCCTCCCACTCACGAGAGAGAGTGCTACAAGAAGCTGGGGTTGACCAAGCAGGTTTTGGCAGCACATACGCAGAAGGAGGAGCAGGCCTTTCTGTGTCGCTTCAGAGAGCTTCGTAGACTCTCACCTCTCGAAGCAAACTGCTCCGAGTACCTGGAGCGCCAGAAAGAACAGAACGGCAACGATGGTAAAACTAAACACCAACCCCAAACTGACACAGGAAGGATAATTCTCGCTCACTGCAATTTACGTCCATCTCTATTTATGACACTCTCAATCTCTATTTATAATTTATGACTCACTCCGTTAATAAAAAAATCTTTGGAGATGATGACTAGTAATTCACACAAACGTACTTTGAAATATTCTCTACAGTTTACTGACTGGGTCCCTAAGGTTTCAACCTTAATCTGTTATATTTCCACTAGCTATGACTGCACAGTAGTTTCAGTGCAGCAAGGATGTTTTTTATGTGGTTTAGATCACCTGCTTCCAACTTTTATGATATTTACAACAATATATTTTTACTCTCTCCTATCCTGTTATTCATCTTGTGAGTCTGTGAATTGTCCAGTCGGACAATTAATGAGAACATTTTCACGAAGACTTTATATAAAATATTTTTTTTCATTTTTTTGATCATCTAGCTGCACCTGCTGTTCGACCCAAACAGGGTGGAGCGTTTGCAGAGCCGACCACACGGAGGAGCACGCGGAATAAGAAGACCAAATCAAAGCGTGCTAAACAGGTCGCGTCCTCGGACAGCACAGTATCTCATCACGGACCGCAGCTGCAGCGGATTCCTTTTCCAAACTACAGCCTTAACCAGACGTCCTGGTCCCCCTCTGAGGCATCGCAGTCGGCTTTTCCCGTAGCCTACCCTACCGTGATGCCAGGCTATCCTCTCCAGGTTTACCCCAGAGCTGAGTCCATAGCTCTACGGACAGATGCCACTACACAAGACTTTAGGGACAGCCAGGGTGCTCAAGCCACCGCCGGCCCCTCATCCATGCATTCTGCTCCCTACACCTCTCACATGGTCACCCCCATTGTGGCTCTAGTTCTCCCCAACTACCTGTACCCTGTACTGGGTCCCGGTCCTCCACCACAGCAGCCAGTGTACCAAGCAGAGACTGGGGTCTTCCCCACCCAAACATTGCCTTTTGCTCAGGCTGCCTTTCCATTCCCATCTTCTTTCAGCGGTCAGACTCAGTTCAACACTCAGAGCAATTTTACTCCTCCTCCAGCAGCAGGCAACTCAACTCCATCATTCTACTTCCCACCATCGTCGGAAACCCCAAAGCCCTCCGTGGAAGGACAGTCTCGGTCCTCAACGCCACAGTCTGGAGGAGCTGAAGGCCAGGCCTCCCTGCGCTTATTCCAGTCACGCTGCAGCTCACCCCTTAACCTGCTGGAGCTGGAGCTGAACGTGGACAGGCAGGACGGTGCGATGCTCCCCTCTGGAGGACGGGGAAATACTGCAGCTGAGAGGGAGCAACCAGCAAGTGCCAGCCAGGCTAAGAAGAGGGAGCTGAATCAGGTAAACAAAGAAATACAACTTCCCTTTGTCCTTTTTTCTTTTTTCTCCTCCCAAACTCTCTCGTTATCTCTGATTTATTTTTATTCACCTGAATCCTTCTTAATCTGTCTGAGTTAAGCGGCCCAAAGTGTTAATGAATTTCAACGTCGTGGACTGACTTTATAGGCCGTGGCATGTTCCCCCATGAAGTTCACTATATATGCATCTCAGTTTGTGGGCTTCAATGTCATTATGACAGTGATTTTATCCAAAATTATTTCCAATAAATGACTGTTTTGCTATTGTAAAGCTCCTCAGATTAAATGTGGCCCTGGGTGTGTTAATCATGTTATTATTCCTTACACCCTTTAGCCATCTGTCAGTCTCCTTGGTCCTCCAGGACCGTTGTATTTCGGGGGTACAGCCTGTTTCTGTGAGCGTTTGTCTTGGGATAAAGTGTGCTCTAGGCTGAGTGCTTTCAGCAACGAGGTAGGCGAATCATCGTAAAACCTCCGCACTTTTCAAATCCCATTTCTTCCCGATTCCATGTCAACTGTTGCAGTTACTGTTTTCCTTTTCATGACTTATGAGTACTCTTGTTGCCTGTTCAGTAGACACTGATTTTTAGCTGAAGCGTGAGAATGAAAACCACCTAAGAAGGATAATGAAACCTGGAGACAAGTGCACTCTTGAGGAGGTTAATCGCAGGATAGTATTTTGTATGTTCACAGCCTTTGGAATAATCCAGTTTTAATAACTGGTTATAAAATGAGATCCAATCTTTATCTAATTGACCACTACAAACACCAAAACATGAACAATTCCAGTTTTTGTTATTTTCAATCACCACAACCTTTAAATATTAGCAGTGCTAGAAGAAAAAAATAACCCAAAAAGTTATGTTTAACTGGTCAGAAATGCTCTGGCAGAAGAAACTTCAAATGTTTTTGGTAGCTGTGGATTGAAAAGCATATTTTTCCGCCAAATTTTGGACTTCTCTTCTTCAGCTCAGCCAGATTCACAAGATGTCTGAAGTGAATCACTCTCTTGAGTTTGTCTAACTCTAGGCTCTGACTGGATACTAGACAAGATTTTTCTTTATTTGTAGTCAATCTGCAGCGGTTTTATTTCCAGGCCCAGAAAAGCCCAATTCATGATGGTTTTTCTACCATACCGTGCACATAGTGTGTATGTTCTCCCCAAACAATTCAACCCAAGGTTGCCCAGTTCAAAAAAAAGCATTTTAGACTGTCACATTGACAAGTTGAGGCACACAGTAAGATGAGCGGCTTCCTCTGGTGTCCTGCCACTGATCCCATCCTTCATCTCTCAGCTTTTTTTTTTTTTTTTTAAATAAGTCAAGGTGTCTC